>JAQHUG010000028.1:149677-174910 GCA_028555095.1 Dicrostonyx torquatus | reverse complement strand
CAAGTTTGACTTGAACTCACAGAAATCTGCCTGTGTCTGGCTCCTGAATTAAAGGCATGCACCACCACCTCCCATTTTTTTCACATGTCAGAGTGGTTAATATCAATAACTCTCAAGTTACATGCTGGTGAGCATGTAGAACAAACGGACACTCCTCCATTACTGGTGGGAATGCAAACATGTACAACTCCTATGAAAATCAGTATAACATTTTTTCCCGAAGATTAGGAATTGATCAACCTCAAAATCATGCTATATATCCAAAGGATGTGCCATCCTACCTCAAGGACATTTGCTCAACTGTTTATAGCAGCTTTATTCATAATAGCCAGAAACTGGAAAAAACCTAGATGTCTCTCAAGTTCAGAATGGATAAAGATCATATGGTATATAAACAAAATAAAGTGTTACTCAACTGTTAAAAAATGACCTCATTAGTTTTGAAGGCAAATGGATAGAACTAGCAAAAAATCATTTTGAATGAGATAACCTCGTCACAGAAAGACAAACATGGTAAAAAGATGTTAGCTGTTAAATAATGATAATCATGCTGTGATTCACAGACTCAAGTAAGAAGGATGGCTCTTAAGAAGGATGTAAGTACCTCTCTGTGGAGAGGAAATACAAGAGATTTTGTGGGTGGACTAGGAGCAACTGGGAATAAGACCATAACAGATTAAGCACATGCTAGGTTTGAGATTGATGGAAAGAGAGAGATTATGGAGGGAGATAACTACAACTGGAGGACATTGGGGGTTGATGTGGAAAATCTGCAGTGGAAATTCCCTAAAATCAATGAGAATGAGCTTAACAAGGATTCCTAATAGTGAGTAATATAGAAACTGAATCATTCATCTTTTAGTTTTAAACAAATCTACATTGATGTAACTGGGACAGCAACCTAGTCACAAAACCTTTGACCCACAATGTGCCCTGCATGCAAGATGTGGTGGTGTAATGTTGACACAGAACTATAAGAGTGGTCATCCAGTGGTTGGTCTAATGAAAGGCCCGTAAAACAGAGTGAGTCCATGCCCAAAACTGCCTGGATGTACAGGAAATGGAAGCTGAATAGCAGAGAGACCTATGATAGAGCCAAACATGACTGACCAAACAACAACAACAACAAAAGCAAAGTTACTCTCTGACTCTATTACCTGTTCTTAAGACCCTTTACTTCCTAATGGGTTGTTGCATCCAACCTCATTATATGACTTTGTACCTAGTTTTACTGTAAGTTGTTATTCTGTTTGGTTAATATCCCTGGGAGGCCTGCACTTTTATTAAGGGAAACAGAAGTTGATCTAGGGGAGGGAGAAAGTAGGATAGATTGGGAGAATTTTGGGAAGGGGAAGGGGAAATGTAGTGAGATGTATTTTTGAGAGGAAAATAAATAAAAAATGTAATGAATCTGAATTAAAGAAAATAAATAATTCAAAAATATTCTCTTGAATTAGTTTTGTATTTGTTAGTTTCTTTAGTATTACTGTTTGTGTGTATTATATTCTTGTGCTGTGTGCATGTGGGGTATGTACCCTGCACATGCACGCAGAGACTGAAGGTTGACTTCACCCATTTTCTTCTGTCACTCTCTTCCTTATTTTGTATTTAAAGATGAGATCTAAATAGGAACTCTGTTTTCCAGCTTTTCTAGCTAGCCAGTCAGCTCCAATGATGTCCTTGCCTCCAAACTCCACAGCCTTCCGATTAGAAGAGTTCAGAGTCAAACGCGACTTTTCAGTTGGATTCTAGTGATTTATTACCAGGCCTTCTTGGTTCCAAATCAAAAACATTATCTACTTCTCTGTCACCCCAGCTCCCTTTACTAAATCCATTGTCCCAGTTTTCACCTTACACTTCATATCTTGTGTTTTAAACCCAGCCTCCACCAATTTCTTCTAATTTAACAAATCCTGGATTTGGTATTTTATAATTAATTTGGTGAATCATTAAAATAAGGCAAATTGTGTTAATAATTAAATTTTTATTGATCAAAAACAATACATTTGCTTCTAATCAGAGTTTTATGGGTTTCTAGATTAAACATAATTTTGGGAATTTTTTGCCATTCTACGTATAGATTCATCTCATAAATTTATAGATAGGATTAAATAATTAACTGTTCTAGACAAAACTGCATCCACATCCTTCATTGCTGTAATGAATTACATAAATCTGGGTAATTTTAAAAGGGGGATTGTTACATTGGCTTATATGACAAAGGCTGAATATTCCAACATTTGATATTTGTACAATGGAGATGCTGCTTGTGGGTCCATCTACATTGTTACTGCAGCTGCTTCTACCATGATATGGGATGTCTTTCTGTATATGTGTTGCTTTTATTGGTTGATAAATGATGCTGTTTATGCCAATGGCTTAACAGTGTAAATCAGAATAGAGATAGAAAATAGGTGGGTTCAAAGAGATGCCATGTAGTTGCCAAAGAAAAAAGATGCCTGAACACTGGAACCTTACCAGTAGGCCACAGCCTCGAGGAGATACAGAGATTAATAAAAAATAAGTTAATTTAAGATGTAAGAGTTAGTTAATAAGAAGTCTAAGCTAATGGGTCAAACAGTGTTCCAATTATTACAGTTTCTGTGTCTGGGTCTGAGCAGCTGGCAAACTCAAGGTGAAGTCTCTGCTTACACTCCCATACTTCCCTGATATGCAAACCAACTTCTTCAGAATTTTTCTTTTAAACAAGCAAGAACATAATAACTGAGAGAATTGTGAAACTGACAGTGATGCGATCCAATCACCATGCATCGAAAACCCTCTTCCAGGCTACCTAATGAACCCTGTCCCAAAACAATACTAAGAGAAAATCCAAAATAATGTCTGAATCATTGATCTATACCTCTTTATTAGATATATAGTACAAGAAAACACTGAGTTCATAGAGCATTTCATAATCATAATGACTTAGAACACGAACAAGAAAAGAAGGAGGAACAGAAATAATATAGAAAAATGTGAATAATGAAGTTTAATACAAAAATAATATAAAAATTTAAAGTAGCATCTAATGAAGTAGGTAGGTTACACATATTTGAAGCAGCCTCAGATCTGACACAATGAAAATTGATGACATTATTCAAATGTCAAAATGAAAGTGAACTTTGAGGTGAGAATATTTTTCACTTTGACACATATAAATTGAAATAGGATTTTCATATTCACAGTAATGAATAACTTATATCTTAATGTGTTTTCCTTTGGATTCCTGCTTGCATGATCTGGCCTTTGTGTTGATGAAAAGCTTTCATTTTATACCTATCTTTTCAACTTGAAAAGAACAAGGTGTAATGCTCCACTGTAATTTGATGCTTCCAAGCAACAACAAATGCGAGTGTCGCAACACCAAAGTGTCTTTGCAGAAATACGTTGGCAACACACTTTGGCCTGCTGTCAGGGTGTCCTACACTTAGCTAAAACAAGAAAGCAGCTCATCTCTTGCAGGAGACTACTTGTTGTTCCACAGACTTGCTGGGATGAAATCCATTAGCAGCGACATCTCAAGAGCAGAAAGTGTCATGTTCAGAGCTATAAATCTTAGGCGTCTTCCTGTTGAAGAGTCCAATACATCACAAGTGCAAAACACAGAGAACGGGAGGAAATAGAGTTTTCGGGAAAGTTACAGCAAGTAGGCTCTCCAAAGAGATTGCAGCTGAAGTACAAAATGCCTTGGGGTGGGAGAGAGAAATTGCTCTTAGTAAAAATCCCTAGAAGATTTTGTGTGTTCCTGTCTGTCTTAGATTAAGTATGAAGTCATTCCATGTCTCATTTTATCTAAAATGTCTTTCAGATAATAGTGGTAGAAAGACAACAGATATTGAAACTAATAGTAATGGCCTGGGACTAAGAAGTAAGCTTTCACAACTTTTCATTTTATTAAATTCCTAACTATCTAAGGACTAACATCAGTGAAGTTTAATCTGGATTTCAGAAACTTAATAGACATTATAGAAAATACTCTTTGGTATCTAGCAAGATACCTGTCAAACTTTGAGAAAGCATCTTTTCTGGATTTCCAATTATTTTAAAATCAATAATTGAATATGATGAACTATTGATGTTTATATTGTGTTTTGAAGATTAAAATGAACAAGAATAAAATCTACATGAAGCCAGACTTCTAATGCTGAAGGAAAAGCCACAACTAAATAAAGTACAAATAACTATGATAGGGTAAATAAAAGTTGAAATTCAAAAGGCAGAAAATAATGGATGATATATGAAACTGACAATGAAAAGATGGAGCATTTCAAGTTCTCCCATGTTTTTAAAACTTTCTTCTTCTTTTTTTTTACATAACGATTTTGCCTTTTGTAAAACTAGAAATCAAAATGAAAACTTTTTGTATTAGCTTGTAATTATGTTATTAATCTTATTTCATTTCAGTACAATTTATACCCTTTGTTATCTGTGTATATATTGCTGTCCCTAAGGATTCTATATAATTATGTTTTAAAATTTAGTGATAAATTGTTCCTGCTTCAGTCAATTACCTCCCACCCATGCTCTGGCAAGAAATTAATTAAACTCACTGGGCCACCCATATAAAAAATAGTGTTTAAGGTGAAAGAGATTGATTTTAGTGGAATTGGAGGTGGATTAGAAAGATTAATGAAGAGAGAGATGACTATTATTCTTTATATATGTGTATGAAGCTCCAAAATAATAAAAATAAAGATTCATTAATACAGCTTCCATGGATTTCCATAAGAATATTAACACAAAACTTAGTACAATTACTCTGATAAAAAAGCAGCACACTAGAAAATGTTAGAATCCACATGAGTAATTTCTTGCAAGACAGTCAGTTTGAATTCTTCTGAGAATACCAGATGTATATTGAAAAGTCTCTGAATTGTGGTATGTCTGGGATATTCAAGTGGGGGATCTTTGACCTGTCTGTTAAAACAATCTACTGACAGACACAGAGTATTTTTTGGTCAGAAGTAGTATGCTCTATAGAAACGGAAAAGGTCTTGTGAAATGGGTAATGGCCCACACTTAATATTCTTCTTAAACATTGCAGCAATTTCAATAGTAAGTCTGTGCAACAAAAATGGATGTATGACCTACATGATTTGTGGTATTCTCTTCACTGAATGGCAGCTATTGGACCAGTGGCTGCTCAAGTTTTGGAAGGGATGTCTTCTTGTGTACAGATTCTACAAGATACCAGGAAACGAGATAGACTTATCTTAAAAGAATAATGTTGAACTAAACTGAGCACCATTAAATGCAAAAGTGTTAAAACACAGTATTTGATTTTTAATAGAAACAATCTCCTGATTTCAGAAAAATTGCTTCAAGAAGAAACAAAGCAGTTTATTAATGTTTCTTGTATTCTGTGTCACAGAAAAGTTGGCATTGGTTTCTGTAATCTAAATGTCTGTGGTGATTGTAGATCTTGTTTTCTTAAAGTCCTCAAGTGATAGTAATGTACTGTTCTCTCAAGACTAAATATTCTAGTCTTACATCAGGTAACTCACCAAGACAGATTCCTGCCCTGTATTTAGTCTTGCATGCAGCAGCTTGTCATCCAGGGGCTGACTAGTCACTCACAAACTGTAAATCTCCCGTGAATGTTGTGAAGCTTGCAGGATGTGTCTTGTGAACTGTGTTAGCCTTCCCTGATGCTTTTCACGGTGTTTACTGGCACCCATTAAATCTCTGATTCACGTCTTGATTGTATTGACAAAACTTCACTTAAATGTAGTGATAAGAAAACCATGGCATGGTTCTGGGGGCTAAGCAATGTGACAATCATTCCGACAGAAGCCTGCCATATTCATACATCACCTTCTTTCTAGATTTTATCTAAACTCTTATTCCTTGGGCTTTTCTTTCAATATTACTGTGCTAAACACATTGTTCTCACCTAATATGTTGACTCAAATCCTATGGATACCAAATAAAAAGGAAAATATCAACTCTCGGGCTGGAGAGATGGCTCAGAGGTTACGAGCATTGCCTGCTCTTCCAAAGGTGCTGAGTTCAATTCCCAGCAACCACATGGTGGCTCACAACCATCTGTAATGGGGTCTGGTGCCCTCTTCTGGCCTGCGGGTATATACACAGACAGAATATTGTATACATAATAAATAAATATTTTAAAAAAAATCAACTCTCTTCTCCAAAAGCTAAACTATCCTTTAACAAAGTGTCTTAAAGCAGAAAAGGTTGTGTACAACTTTAACTCCAGCACTCGGAAGGCAGGAGAAGGTGGATCTCTGTTCAAGGTCTTCATATTGACTTCCAAGAGAACAAAAACTATGTGGAGCGATCCTTCGTTAATCAAACAAATGAACAAGCAGCAAACTCAAAACATTATGACCATCTCAGGCATGCTTTCTGCTTCCCTAAGAAAATAAAGCCTGCCTCTTTACTTCTGTGCATTTTAGTTGACTAAAGAAAAGCATGCCTCTTTATTTTTAAGTAATTTATTTGACTGCATCACTTCTGACTATGAAAATAAATTTTTATTTGCATAGCACAAATATATGTTAAGGTAGTTGTTTCCTTTCATCTTTAGAATGTCAAAATACTCCTTCAAATGCACACAGTGCTTTTCTCCCAGTACTTAGGAAATGAGGCAGTACTTTTAACTTTAAATGTATCTGCATAAACATTCAAATGCAATTATTTCAGAAATCAGAATGAAATCTTATTCAGAAGACTCAACTAATCTAACTCTACAAGGTAATTATGATCACTTTCAGTTATCAACCTGTATCTTCCTTCCCATTAAGCTAAAGTTGGTGAATATTGCATTGCACTGTGCCTGGGTGTCTGGAGTTCTACTCAGGTGGGCAGCATATAAGCGTAAATACAGAGCTGCAAACAGGAATGGTTGATTGTTATTTCAACCACCTTACCATATGTGTTGCTTTAAATTAGAATTAAAGTCGACAAATATGAAAAAATATAACCCAAATTCAAATATATATAGAAAAATTGCATATAGTAAGCAAATAATGTGGAGACATGATACTGCATGAATCAGCTGTGGAGACATTTATCGTAGGAAAGCAAATCTGCAAGGTTAAAGGATTATAGAATTTGTTGAGGTGGCTGTTTTGTGATTTTGTTCCCCCTGAGAGGAGAGTTTATGCTGTGCTTTGTGATTTATAATAAAAATTTGCATTTACTTGAACTAGTTTTGATGAAGAATATAACCTTATTTTCATTTTAGAACATGCACTTACAACTGATAGAGTGGAAGGAAGCGAGCATCTCTAGAAATGTGTGCATTGTTATTCACAGGATACAATGGACTATTTTCCAGGAAGTGCATTCATATGAGAAGACACACTAATTGTTAGACTCATGTGTTTTACAGGTCAAATGGATTTAAGCCTAAGAAATAAAGGCGTTTCTAGATAATTTTCCCAATTTGAGACTCGAAGAAAGTACTGAGAAAGACCGATAAATATCTAAGTTGTCAACATGCATCTAACATACATTAATGCTATAAAAGCTTTCAGATAGTATACGGTGTTGGTTTATCATTCCTAGTAGTCACAGGTCTTTTTCCAGTGTATGAAATTCCAGATCAGGCAATGAACTAATTACCACAGTGGTGCACAGTGGACACTGAAGAATATTTTTCCATGAGTGTAAGTTTTGACCCATCTTACTTTGGGTAGAACTCTTCCTTAGGTAAATTTTCTGGAATGAATAAATCAGTAGGGGAATGGAATAACAGTATTCATTGACTTCTCTCTGTTTTCTTATTGCATATAAGATGTGAACAGATGTTTTTAAGCTGCTACTGCTTTGACTTCTATCCATAATGCAATCATCTTGAAGTACGAAGCAAAATAAATCTTTCTTCCTTGAATCATTTCTGGTAAGTCTGTTTTATCATAGCCACAAGAAGCTAAGACATATAGGAATCTAAAAAAATTGTCATACCTTGTGGAGTTATTTCTTTTTTTAATAATAAAATATAATAAGATAAAACAAAGACTTAGACACTGGAAGTGAACTACACAACAAAAAGCAGAAAAAGAGCCCAAGAGAAGGCAGAAGAACGGAGATCCACTCATTCACACACTTGGGAAATGATTAAAAACTCTAAACTGGAAACCAGAGTCAATATTTGGCACAGACAAATTTATATCCTTTACATTTGGCTTCACTTTCTATGAGTTCATATTAACTTTGATTCTGCTGATTTTTTTTCTTGGTGTTCTCCATCCCCTTTAGCTCTCAAACAGGGACTTGATGAAGACATATATTTAAGGCTCTTACTGTCTGCATATTATTCAGCTTTACTTGTCAGTATTTGTTCCCATCTGCTTAGGAAGAAGGTTCGGTGATGATGGCTGAGCAAAGTACTGAATTATGAGTACAACAGAATGTCATTGGGAGGCATTTTATTGTTACACTTTTTAAATTTCTATTATCTATCATCTACCTATCTACCTATCTATCATCTGTGTGCCATCATCTATCTATTCATCTATTTATTTATGTCATAATACTAGCGTTTGATTTTATCATAGGTCCCTTGACAATCTAGCATCAAGTTCAGCAAACAATGACAGGCATGGGTTCCAACTTGTGGACTGTTGCTGAAGTCAAATAGTTGCTGTTGGGTTAGTCATACAAGCTCTGTGTCAACATTAACCCATAGGCAATGTATTTTGTATCCAAAATACCATATTCCTGATTCTAAAACCTGAGCTTGTAGCCACTATTCCTTTTACCCTTATGATTAATAATTTGTTTTCAACCCTGGTTTCTGACAATAATTTTGGTAATGGCACATGTCCATGTTGCTCATGTGCAAGTCACAGAATATAAAACTGACACCTAAAGGTTGGAGGAGTCTCTTTCTAAACAACACATTGCAAAAACCTCCCAAGCAAGCTGAAGCATAGTCAGGTTTAAGAAAGATGAATTCTCATAAAAAAATAATTTTCCAGGAAAGTAAACCACCTAGAAAGATGTTTTATTCATTGATATGTCTTCGAGTTAAAACAAGTAGAAAATATTGGTTGTTCATTGTTATCTGTAACAATAAAATATATTTGTAAGTTCACAAATATATTACAGAATTCTGAAGGTAAATTTCTTTTCTAATTAACTTAGACAGGAAGCGGGATTAGAAATCAGCAATCATACAAGCAATTTCCATATTAACACTAAATAATTTAAGGATCACTTAATGAAATAGCTATTTTAAAATTCTTAATAAAAATGTCATAACATTTTGACAAAGTGGGATATGAAATTTCACTATGTTCTCAGTTCAGAAATGTGATCACATTATGTTTTTCTGCCATGTTTAAATCAAAAGAGAATAAGACCAAAAGTAAGTTTGAAAACATAAACACTCTATAGTCTGATTTTTTCTCATTTGCAAAAAACTACTGGAACTATCTCAAGAAGGCTGACATGTTTGTGTGAACATGTGTGTTTATGTATACTGAGTCACTATTTTAAACATATATATGTAAATATAGTATATATTTGATTCATATTTCATGGCTTTTGGTCTTTCTTTTTTATAATATAAAGTATACGTTGATTTGGTACATAATGGAACATGCAGTCTTCAAGCCATTTAATTAACATATCCGTCATTTCACATATTAATATCAATATCAATTACCTTTCCCCATTTTCCCCTTGCTTTCCGCTTTCCCCTCTCTCAGCCTATTTTCTCCTTATCTTTCCTCTGCCTTTTTTTTGCTGTCTTTCTGTATCTAAATGTTGAGAGAGAGAGAGAGAGAGAGAGAGAGAGAGAGAGAGAGATTTTCTTTGTTTTGTTTTGATCTATTTGATTTGGAATAAACACATATATTTTGCACCTCTAGCCAAGAAGTATAGCAAATATAGTGATGTTTTCATCTGAAGAACTTACATTCTCTTCATTTTTGAAATTCAATAGTCTTTGATCAGCATTTATATTGCCATAAAGTTCCTTTCCTCAAGGTGTTCATTTCTTGCATTCTATCTTTTTCTATGAGTTTCACTATTTCAGATTATACATATAGACAAGGTATCAATGCATCTGGATATTTTAACAGTATATAAGGCATCCCAACTTCATCTGTATTTTGAGAAATAGGCTTAATTTTACATCCAGATGATATGTTAATATTTTATTTAATACAAATCCTGTTTAATTTCTTTACATGTTGATGAATAATTTCTTAGGACTTGTGAATAATGATGGCATCAATTTCAATTAATAATCTTTCTAATTGGTATAAATCCAAATATTTGAGCTTCAACTTCTTTGGCAAGAAATCTAACAATTCCTCATCAATATTTGAGTTCCCTTTTAGCTGATGAAATATTGCTTGGTATTAAATCACCACAAGTCCAACTTAAAGGTTATGCTTTTAAGGTCATTTGTTTTATGGTATGATTAAATTTTATCAGTGAGATGCAAGCAGTAATAATGCAATAATACAAAGAATATTGCAAACCTACCCAGTGATAGTTCCACTCCCACCAAGACCTTGAAGAAAACTATCAGGTGAAACTTAAAAGTGTTAACTGTAGTAATAGGCACAGAGGTCTGTGTCTCGCTGTGGCTAGCTTATACCTGAAATAACCATATGGAAATTGTATTAATTAAATTACTGCTTGGCCCATTAGTTGTAGCCTCTTATTGGCTAACTGTTACATATTATTTTAACCCATTTCTAATAGTCTGTAAGTCACCACAAGGTAGTGGTCTTACCGGGAAGAGTCTAACCTATGTCCGTCTCGGGCCAAGAAGCATGGCGCATGGTGTCTCCCACACTTCCTTTCTTCCCAGAATTCTGTTCTGTCTACTCCACCCATCTAAGGGCTGCCCTATCAAAAGGTCAAAGCAGTTTTTTTATTCAACCAATGAAAGCAACAGAAATACAGAAGGACCCTCCTATACCAGTTAACTATGTGAGTACATGTGAGGATGGCAAGAACTTCAAACATTTTTTATAAGAGAAAAACATGTTAAAATAATATTTTATGTGTTCTTGGATCAGAATTTCTACCCAGGTGTCCCAATCAAAGGTTGCTGTCGGGCAACCATGGGGCAATTCTGAGTAAGTCCATGTCTGGAGGGTTTGACTGTCAGAGAGATTAAAGGCCCTGATTTTAAGTAGGACCTGCAGGGACTTCAAGGCAGGATTTTGTTTTGCAGAGGATTATCCCACATTTAATGAGGGTACACTCATCCACAGACCAATTGGCCCATCAGCAAAATCTTCCGAAGTCCTCACACAGGATACCACTCTTGGGCTCTCCAAAAGACAGGGCCGAGGCAGAGCCAGTCCTGATGATTTCTCCCTGGAGCTAAGTAGAATGGTGAGTGTCAATGACCCCTACCTCCCCTGGCTATCCCAGAGAAACACACTAAGCAGGATCTCGTTTAATTGTATTAGCCAGGTACTTATATAGGGTTGCAATAGGGGGTAGGAGTTTTGTGGGATGAGGTGGAATAAGGAATAAGAACAAATAACATCCTGCCACACTAGCGGTGGCTGGTCAGAGGTGGGTTTAGGTCTGGCTGTGCTGAGTAATGCGCAGAAGTAATGGTCAAAGACAGGTCTCCAAACTCAAGTCAGGCTCAGAAAATTATACTGGAACTCACACCTGGGCCTCTTGAGGCGCAACACCATCCTTTTTACCTATGTATTATTATGAAAATGATTTCTTCCTAAGTTGTACTGTTTAACTGAAACATTAATTTTTTTATACAGTAGTAGTGTTAGTTTGAATAGGACTTTGATGATTGATGGTTTAAAATAAATATTTTAAGGGATTATGATAGAGGTTTATTTATGGGAAAATTAGCAGATATAGTTGGGATGAAATAATGCCCCCTGGTTCTGATAAAGCAGAGACTGCAGAAAAAATAAAAGGAATTGTCATGCAGCTAGACATGTAAGTTTCTATTGAGGAACTGTATAGATTGTGACTTTGGTTGTATTGATTAAAAATAAGTAAATAAATGAGTTCCAGCAGTCCCACCAGCTTAAATTCTTTCAATCATAATGTTGTGAGATATATTTACAGGTTTTTGGGTGCACAATAGTGAAAAAAAAGCTTTGACAATTACTTAAGGTTATATTATGATGTTTTTGTCAAATAGCTACGAAGTGAAAAATCTAGGAAGACAATCTAAAGTTTTAGAAAGGCACATAGTTGGATGACAGGTTAGGGAAACAAAAGGAAAGCAGCCTAATTATTTTTAACTGATGTGATTTTTCTATGCTCTGATTGACTCCATTCCACTGCTACTGGTGTTCTTGGTGATCATCCCATGGTACTGGCATCTTCAAAACATTGGGGTCTTCTGCTGCAACTGGGCTGCAGTTTCACCAATAGGCTCTCATAGGCTCTCTCCATGGTGCCGAACCTCAATTTCTTTGCATGAACCCTTCAGTCCTGAACCTTCAGATGTCCCTGAAGCTGCACCTTCACCAATGGCCTCTCCTGACTTCTCACAGTACCCAGCTTCAGCTGCTGTTCACCAATCTCTCATGCATTCCAAACCAATACCACCTGGGTGTACATATTGCCAAGTCTGACTGCCAGCTGGAGTTACAGTGTTGGCCACCTCTGGAACACAGATTCCCTGTGCCCTCAAGAAACATTTCCCAAAGAATTTTTACCTCAGTTATTCTGGTCTCTTCTTAGTCACTGCTAATTTCATTGCTCCGGCTACCCAGTGTCAATTGTCCTAGCAATGTATAGGTTTCACTAGAGTAGTCTGGTATCTTGTTAATCACAGCTGATTCTTCAAACTCAGCTAACCAGAACCACAGGATCGTAATTCAAAATGACAAATGGCCCTGATAGAGCATTTAAACTTTTCTCGGAAACTTTGCAAGTCATGCCTCCATCTTCTGTACTGCAGCATTCTTATCTTCCAAATTCCCATAGAACTTCTTCTCACTGGTGTTTCAATAGTCAATGTTTTTTCTAGTTCAAAGTTACAAAGGCCTTCCACAAGCCTCCCAAAAATATGGTCAGATGTGTCATGGAAATGCCTTTTCTGGTACCAAAATCAATATTTATCAGGATTCTCTAGATAAATATAGAAATATTTATATCTATCAATACATATATATTAATAAATATGTATGTATAGAAAGGTAGAGATAGATAGATAGATAGATAGATAGATGATAGATAGATAGATAGATAGATAGATAGATGATAGATAGATAGAGGAAGGGAGAGATAGGAGATATATATATACATATATATATGTGTGTATATATATATATATATGGAAATTTATTGGAATGAATTAAGACTGCAGCCCAACAATAGCAGCTTATAATAAAATGTCCAAGAATCTAGTAGCTGCTCAGTCCAACAAGTATGGATATCTAAGCTGGTCTGCTGGAATCTTTAATAATGATGGATGGGCTGACAGAGGTGAGTGCAAGCCGGTGAAGAACACCCTTCCTTCTTCCATTGTCCTTCTATGGGTTTCCAACAGAAGGTGTGGCCCAAATTAAACGTGGGTTTTCCATCCTCAAGTTCTGTGTCATCCAGTTTCAACATCCAGATCAAAGGTGTGCTGTCTTTCTGCCTCAAGATCCTGATCATAGGTGTGTTCTCCATTACAATTCATTCCAAATATTGTCAAGTTGACAACCAGAAATAGCCACCATACTTTGTAACCACCAAATGCAGCCTGCTAGTAAGTACCTTGCTTGCTCATACTCTATTAATCGGTAATTAGCAGCTTTGACATGAATGCATGTGTGTTCTTAAGACAACTTGTTTTTTTACCTGTAATACATAACATGTTTAATCATGCAAGCAATATGGACAACATGCTGTTTTTTCCTTTGTTCATTATAATAATTCATTTGAATAATAGAATGAAGCCGCCACAATGCAAATTTTATATTGCCTAAAAGATTTTATTGGAGTATATGAGATGTAGAGAAAAAGATAGAATAGAGAAGAGGGAGATCATCAAGAATGTGTATGTATACTTTCCCTTAGTCCCTGAGATAAAAACTTCTTTGTATACCTACTCCATGAATCCCCTTCAAGCACAGCACAGCGGGAGGCTAGTGCTCATGGTCACATTAATTATATTATAAATTTCAGAAAAGTAATTCACATATGTGTAGTGATAAGAATGAAAATGGACTCAAAGGCTCATGTCTTTGCAAGCTTAGTCCCAGTTAATGAACTCTTTGGAAAGGAAGAAGTTGACATGGTATTGTTGGAGGATGTGTGCTACTGGGAGCAGTCTTTGAGGTTTAAAAGTCAAAACCAGCCCCTGTGTCTTCTTTTCTACCTGCTGCCTGTGTATCAGGATAAAAAACTCTCAAGAGACTGTTCCATCACTAGGCGTCTTTCCTTCCCACCATGATGACAATGGATTAAATCTCTAAAATTGGTAGCAATGCTTTCTTTTAAAATAATTGTGTTAGTTCTGATGTCTCTTCAAAGAAATACGCTAGTAATTAAGACAATGTTTTCAATTATAAATCCATAATCATTAATTGAATGGAAGGAGGAATATTTTTTTTGATCATGCAACTGTGTTTTAACAGCATTTATAGGAAGGTAGTCTTGTGTTTTGAAGCCAAAAAAAATCAAGTAAAATTATAAGGGACATATTTTTATAGCTATGAATTTAAACCAAGGCACTGCTGATTTTCTTTAACTATCCTAGTTTAACAATATATTCAATATGTGTTATAACACATAAATATAAAATTTCTGTGTTTGTAAATATAAACAATTTGATACATTATTCAATTTTTTTTAAATTTGCTTACTTCTATTGACATTTAAAAAGAAGCACATTTAAATTATTATTTTCTATTAAGTGATGTATTTAAATTGTTTTCCCAATGCACAGAATTTTCATGCATTTATATCAAATTATGACACTACCTTCTCCATAAGATGTTGCATCATATTGATCATTGGTTTGTTTTCAGTATGTTTATATTTTAATGTTATAATTATTATGAGAATTTTTAAAATATTAACAAGTGGTCAATAATATGAGTAAATGCCTTTGAATTCACTTATTGGTTTAACTTTTGAACTTATTTATTTTAGTTTTTGAGTTTTAAATATAATTTGATCATTTCTTATTTCCTTCTCTAGCTCTGCACACTTCCTTGCTCTTTTTCAATCCGTGTTCTCTTTTTTTCATTAATTATTTTTCAAACATGTTTGTATTCAACAATAGTGGACATGCTAAGATAGACAGAATATATGAGTTAAAAGGCTATCGAGGCATCCTTAACATTCACAAATGCCTATAGTAACTAAAGAATTCTGAGTGGGAAAAGTAGATTTCCACAGGGAAGAAGAAAGTGCTGATCAGTTACTTATTTATAAATACTTATTTTCCTTTTAGTTTTAGAAATCAGAAACATTTTTAAAATCATTGTAATCAATTAGATATTTTGAGTGATGCATGAATTTATATGCCTTTTCCTATCATATACAAAATGTACTTGTAACTACTCAAGTCTTCCCTAACTAACTGAGGTACATGACAGTGAGCATAAACAGTCTGGATCTCATAAATACAGGTGAAGGGGTAAGATGGAAGGATAGTGCCAGTGACGGAATAGGAGATCATGAATTGTAAGTGTAACATTTGAAACTGTAAGTCAGACAATTATTTAAAGAAGATTGTTTTCTACTTCAAATATAGCTAAGCCCTTGTAAAAGCAGAACACTGTTCTGTGTTGGATTCCATTGCTAAGGACTGACAAATAGGCATGAAAATGAAAAGGCATGTTTTCAGAACAGAAACATGAAAACTACTTTTAGTATTTTCTTACTCCCAGTTAAAGTCCATAACTTCTAAATAATTATTTTATTTATGTTGTTGTGTATGTCATATTTATTTTGAAATACCACTATCTTGCTCAATTCAAAAATGCATTGTATGACTGAGATATTGTTTGAGAGCGAAGAACTATTTACTTAGGTTAAAATGGTCTTGATGTTAATTATATTTCATTATGCACCTAGAAACCTTTCTAACTTAACTGATTCTGCTAAAAGGCAATCAATTTAAATGAAAAACTACATATTGAATAAGAGTGGAGGACTGCATCTCTAACCTTGGAAGAGTGACTACATATCATCCTGTCATACTATTTTGGATGACAAAATATGAAAAGATTTAAAAATAATATAATTGTATAGGAATACATACCAATTATAATTTCTTACAAAAACATCTAGACAGTTTAGAATACATTATGTAGAAAAGTTTAAAATATGTCAGGGAGCACACTTCTGTATTAACAGGAAAATTTAACCATCAGTTGAAGATTTCTGCTGGAAATACACACCACCCGCAGCACGCAAGAAATACTGTTAACTATCTCTGGGAAAATGTCTAATCTGTTTATCTGAGAAAATTGCATGTGATTTTCAGATCTACAAGCATCTGAGTCCTTTTATAAACTTCTACTTAAATGTGACCACTAAGTGGACATACTCATGTTGTCTTTGGCTCAGATGTAGCTATTATACATTTGATCGAGTACTTCACCCAGCAAATCAAAGACTGTTGCTTGTGAAATGTAAATACTGAAGTTTTGTGCACACACAGCTTGCAAATGAATATGATACAGGAAAAATGAGTATGACTTTGTGATTTTGGGGCTTAAGTTTAGAATCTTTCTTCTCCATTTAACTGAAAAACTACCAAATGACCCTTTAAAGGCTGCTCTAAAACTCATTTCACACAAGGTTTCCATTTGTTAGTGAAAATGCACTAAAATATAGACTGTACATTGTTTGTGCTGTTCCCACATATGCTGGAGTTAAACAAGTACTCTCTATGGTCCTCCTTCCTCAAACATAGGAAATTGTGGAAAATAACTTTGGAAGCTTTGGAGTAATTTCAGTTCCTTCAAATGTTATGCCTGTCGAAAAATATATATTCACTTATTTGTAGTAATATTTTCAAAATAGGTGCTTCCACTGATTATATTCTCACTTTATAGAAGGTACAGGATTCTGTGTAGAGGTGATACAATATAGATAAAACCTGTATGTATTATAAAGTTGAAATAACTGTCTATCACAACAAGATTACATAGTCTGACTGATATTTGAGGTGAGATGTAATTTAAATAATGCTAAGATGTACTGTCTCAGACATTAACTCTGAAAGTCAGCACACTGCTGCCAGATACCTACAGTAGCTTTCTTTGCTGACATCTGACCTAAAATTCATTGTGCATCTCCAATTCCTGTCCTACTTCTTTCTTCTGTTGTGCAATTTTATGATATTTTTAAGAAAATAAAATGTGAAATGATGCTGTTTCTGTATTCAAGTTCTGCAACTTGCAGATATTATTTATTAATCACTGTAATTTAAATTTAAAAGGATATGAAACAAGGAAAATTGAGTATTCATGCTTTGTTAAATTATTCTAAGATCTTTGAAATAACAAAATTAGAAAAAAGTTTTATTTTAAGACAAATTGATATCTGTTTGAATCTGAATTTTTCACTGTGTGTGTTTTCACAGCACTGTAAAGTGAAAAATAGAAGGATAGGCAAGAGATGGCTATGAGGAGGGATAACTAACCACATAGTCCTCTTGAGAAGTCATATGGAAGGCTCCTAGACTAGAAGTAGCTTATATGATCATTTGAAAAAGTATTAAATGAGATCATGTATGTTGAAGGATGGAATGCCCCAAGTAGATGTTCAATCTACCAAGTAAAGCATCCAGTGCCAGCAATGGGTCACATCTTATTTAATTGTTGGCCAAAAGGACCTTGCCTCATAACACTACTGAACACATAGGATTAGTCAGACATTGGTTGCTTTCCACAGCTCGATGGTAAAATCCTATTGTTAAAGACACAATTTGCTCATGTCATAAAACACAGGTAACTTGAACTAAAGTCCAACTAAAGGGGTCATCCCTATTAATTGAAGTGAATTCTATGGTATGATATGTAGAAGTTTATTATGTTATTGAAAGGATAAATCCCATTTTCTTCCTATTGATAATTGAATAGCATTTGTACAATAAGGTCTTAAACTATTGCAAAAATTGTGCTTACAATATTAGACATGAACATGATTTCTTTTTTATTAAATGTGGATATTTGGCTTTTCTAGATTATTTATTGCAGACATTTTTCCTTATTATATATTCTTAGTTCTGTTGTTCAATATTGGGTTCCTTTACATATGTGTTTTACTAAGTTTTCTCATACGTTCTTCTTGACTAATTTTCCTGTTTCCATACTCCATTTTGTTTTGAATATTACAACTTTGAAATAAAATCTAAACTTGGGAGTGAATTATTATAATTTTATTTGCTTTTTTCCAAAGTATTAGAAATGTTTATATAGTAAAAGAGAACTAATGAATTCAACAAATATGAAGAGATTTCTTCATTTACTTTTTTGCTGTGTTATAATATGTGATGAAAATAACTTAGAAGATAAAATAGCTTATTTTCATTCAGGGTCCCAGATCAGATCAAGACTATTATGTTATAGAGACGTGGTGGCATTAGGGACCATGAAAATGACTTGGCACTCGGGAAGCAGGTTGACCTCGTTCCTAAACATCCAGTAAAGAGAGAGAGAATATGAATATGATAAGAATATATGACATCATTTCCTGCCATTTGTGGCATACTTTTCCACCAAGAACCTACTTTCAAAGGTTCAAAAACCTTCTCAAACAGTACAACTAACTGGGTAAAGAATGAACACATAATTGAACCAATGGGGTACATTTCTTATTTTAGCCACAACAAGGATTTGTTAGAATGACTTACAGAATGAGAGTTGGATCCTCTGTTTAAGAGCTAAGGAGGTTATGAATCTGGTAGTTACTCAATCCAAGAGGAAGGATACATCACCAGTGGAAATTTAGTGTTAACTACCTGGATTGATAATGAATGGTCTTTAGTAGCAATGGAAGGCAAAAGATGCTGGCTTCCAGTCTCAGTGAAGTTCAAAGTAGAAGTAGTGGGAGACAGAGTGGAGATGCACTCACCTGCAAGAAGCAAAGGTGGCAACCTAGAAGCCCACATTTACCTCAGACTAGTTTTTTTTTTAATATTTCATTATTGTGAGACTCTGCTGTTCTCTTTGAAGTGGACTATTCTCACCTCAGCAAAACCATCAAGACAATACCCTTACAGAAGTACTCAGACTCATGTCTTTTAGTTGACTCTGCATCCAGTGTACTTGGAAATCAACATTAGCCCTCAAGGATGTTTGACTAAATCTGTAGGTCACTTCATATAATATATATATATATATATATTATATATATTATATGTATATATATATAAATAAAATGTACTCATGAAGTGGAAGAAAATTCTAATAATCATGGCAACAGGGAATAAAGACACTATTTAATGAAATTCTGGAGGTACAGTTGATACTGTATGAATATAGTTATATGCCAAGTCCTTAAAACTTAAAATCAAAATAAAAGAATATAATTTTAGTTCTAGAAAATAAAAGGAAAAATAACAGAAATGTATTTAGAAAGTGTTTTTAAAAATATCTTGTTAAAAATATGTTTTTGAAAAAAATATGTTTTTGTATTTGCATACAACATGAATTTTGTGTGTGTGTGTGTATTGTAAATAAAAAGATACAGATACAAATATATTAAAAGGAATGGAGAGAGATAAGGAATGAGAAAAGAAGGAAAGGCTTGTGATCCAACACAGTTTCAGAAAAGTGTGCTGTTACCTTGAGTCTTTCAATAACAAGGTGTGTCAGTACAGAGGAGGGGAGAAAAAAAGATTGAGGTAGGAAAAACAAGGACAAGATGGGTTGGGAAGAAGGTAACTCGAGTTATATGCAACATAGATCTCATATTCTGTGTTTTTATGCCTCTGATGTGCATTCTTTCCTTCTCTCTCTTTGAAGTTATGTGTGTGTATGTGTATATGTGTGTGAACACGTACATGTGTTTATTTCTTGTAAATAACTAATATAGAATAAAATTAATGTTTTCTATAACTAAATGGTAACCCTTTTCTTCTCCTGAGTTTTAGAAAATATTATTTAACTCTTTGGAGCCTAAAAGAAAAGAAATTAAAAAAAGCAGAGTTGCTATATAGCAGGCCATGTTAGGAATATTGTTTTGTTATGAATTCTCTGGAAAGGATTAAACAGTTAATTTGTACTAGTGTACACTTGCACATACTAATGCATGCAGATGCCAGAGGATAACCTTTAGGGTTATTTCTCAGATAGTGTTCAACTATTTATTCATCTCTAGTGATGTGCACTACTTCTTGTGTAATGCTACACATGGATATATGGAACTCAGATGATCTCAGGACATATCCCAAGATACTTTCTATCTTTCTTCATTTCAGATGCTGTAACCCATGGGAATGGAACATGCCAGCTATGCAGGATTCCAGGGATCCACCTGTTTCTTTCCTTCCATAACTAGACTAAAAACATGCAATGAAGTTCAGTCTTTTTAGTTTTTACATTGTTTCATGGGTGACCTTTACATTCTGCTGCTTGGTAAGACAATACTCTACAGACTGGTCCTTCAATCTAGCCCTCCAAGGGAAGAAATGAATCCATGGGTTCTTCCTCAATTGTATATAAGACTTTTCTTAACATTTATAGTTTTATATAAAATAAAAAAGCCTAACTGGCTGCAAAGAAGCTTGGCTGCATACATATAGGAAAAAAATGTGTTCTAGACTGAATATGTATTCAAATGAGAAACATTTTGCACTAGCTGGCTCTAAAACGAAAATCGGTACAAGCTGCCCTTCACTCCTAAGATGCTATTATATTGAAGTGCTCTGTGCAGGGTGCAATATGATAATAGTGTTTACAGAACACTTTGGTCTAGCATGTAGAAAAAAAGCTCAAAGCCTGTTGTGAAGAGCTATGTGGAATAGGTCTTTATGATGAGAAATGAGTACATTTCAATGCCATTACCGTTTTTATGAAAACTGGCAACGGTAACAGTTACACATTTTGCAAATTTTAAGTGTATGCAATTCATTTATATGTAAAGCATTGTGTGAAAATGGGTTACCCAGACGGTGAGAGACTGTTGTCAAATTAATAGCAGCTATTTCGCAAAGAGGCTTAATGGAATCAGTAAGCAGGAAGTTAACTTGTGTCTTCAAGAATACCTCAAGAGCTATAAGTACAGACATGGCAATTTCTGAGAATTGAAGCAGCTAGTCCTACTCAGATGCTGTTTTATGACTCACTCTAGTCATTGTCCCATTATGAACTTGAGTATCATGCTGTTTCTAAGTAAAATACTACAATTTATTTTTATGTGTGTATCTGTGTGTGCAAACAGTGTGTGTGTGTGTGTGTGTGTGCGTGTGTGTGTGTGCGCACGCGTGTGTGTCTGTGTGTATGTGTGAAGAAAGCTCTAAATGGATAGATGTTTATTTGAGTCTATTCTTCAATTTCTTTCCACATTTTTTTTTGGTCTGGGTCACTTGCTGAACTTAAAGTTTACCTCTTCAGTCAGGCACCTGGACAACACAGCGATCTGTATCTAGGCCCCTTAACAGGATGATAGGAATGGAATGTACTGCCACATTCACATTTTTACGTAGGTGCTAGATATCCACATCCAGGCCCTATGATTAAGCAGTAAGCACTATAATAACTGATATATCTTCCCAGACACAGAGACCATAGAAGTTACCGTCTTGCCTTTCTGTAATATGAATTATGGATTTGGGTATATAACATGATAACAGCAAATGAGATAAATGAGTCCTTTCCCCTGCCCTTACATTTTATAGACTGACAAAACATGATTAGATAAAATCCACTGTGTTGATTAGCCAAAAATTTAGGTGTAAGCTGTACAGTGGTGGAGAACCCCTTCAATTCCAGCACTCAGTGGGCAGAGACATATAAATCTCCAAATTCAATTTCAGTCTGGTTTAAAGAATTAGTTCTCTAGGCTTGTGAGCTATAAGCTTAATGTCCTTTGTTAATGGCTAAGGTCCAGTAATGAGTGAGTACATACCATACTCATCTTTTTGGATTTGGGATATCTCACTAAGGATAGAGTTTTCTATTTCCATCCATTTGCATGCAAAATTCAAGTTGTCATTGTTTTTTTTTTCCGCTGAGTAGTATTCTAATGTGTATATATTCCACACTTTCTGGATCCATTCTTCCATTGAAGAGCATCTCTGACTGTCAAATCTACAAAAAGAAACCCTGTCTCAAAAATTGGAAGGCATATGACCTAGGAACTAGGATTGTTTTTGCTTGTTAGAAAAATAAAAGTTTGATAAATACTATAATATTCCATTGTTAATTGTCTTTCCACTCATTGCATAAAAGAGTACCAAGATTAAAACTTTTCAGATAATCACATGCTCCTGCCACAGTGCTCTAAATTGTTGGTAATGAGGATGTTAACAATTAGTATGTTTAGCAGCAATTTAATGTTGTCCCTGAGAGCAAGTTGTACTAATACTTACAGCATATTGATATTCTCACAATGAGTGAGTTTACCAGCCACGTAAGACAGAAAGGAAGTTAAGAGAGAAGCTGCGTTCAGAGAACAGCATTGCATGAAAGAATGCATGCCTACCCTACAGTACCTCCTGAAGAAATGCATATCTTTAGTACAGCAACACATGAAGGAGTGCATGCCTACATTCTAGCAACATACAGGAAATGCATGCCTAAATCAAACATGCTAAGGATAATATTCCTAGATCTTGAAATATGTAAGTTTAGGACACAGTTTGATTTTAAAATGAGAACTTTTTCATGCAAAGCTTGCATGCATTTGAGATGCAACATACCATATCTATTTTTTCATAAAACCAAAAGTAAGGTAATATACACACTAGATTTGTGTATGGTGTAATGTAAAGATGAATAAATTAAGAGTAAATTTTTGTTATTTTTATTTAGCATAAAAGGATTTCTCATTTCAACAGGGAAAGTATTAGAGTTGATTTAAGTCTATTTATTTGAATTTGTTTTGTTCTGATTCCTGAACTGTGTCGGGTTCTCTCCTTTTTGGTCATTATGAGCAATAAAATTCATTCTCTATGCTTTGTTCCACATAGGAAATTCAGGACTTCTCAGTCCTCTGAGAAGTTATTTTTCTCTGCCTTGTATAATTGTCTCTCAAATAGTCAAGAGTTAAATTTAGTCTCATAGTCAATTAAATCAGGGATATGGGCCCTTATGAATAAAATGGGATTTCTGGGAGTCTTTGAGTGAATGTACCGAAGGACATTAGAACCCAGATCCTTCTCTTTGCTTATCTTCATTTCACACCTCTTCTTTCCCTGCATCAAATCCTCCCCTCCACTCCCCTGATCCTCTTCTTGCTCAAGATTCTCTTCTTGCACTTCCATCCTTCCAATCCCTTTCTTTCTTCCTGTCTAATAGGTTGCCAGTACAGTCTCATCATCACCATAGATCCCATCCAGTATTTGTCCCTTAAGCTAATAATCATTTAGCTCACATGGTCATTGACAGAAACCTAGAAAACTGAGAGCCAAAATAAACTTCTATTTTCATTTTTATTCATGCACTGAATATTTTATGCATGTATACTATCTATCTTGATCATTTTCACATTCCTCCCACTTTTCCCAGGACCCCATTTAGCATCTCCATTCCAATTCATTTCCTCTATTTACATTATTTTTAGCACATGGACATATATCCATCGACTAAAGTATAAGGACTCTGTGGGGGATCATACCTCCAAAGAATTGTGATTCTCCTTCTCCTACTAGCCACCAACTCCCAATATGTCCTTGCTTAGATATAAGAACTTTGGAGCTTCTCCCTAGTATGTACTAAAATTTTAAACTGGCTTGATCTTGCTGCCAGGAAACAAAGTCTAGCTGGAAAAAAAATGCAGCTACGAAGTTCTGCTTAACTCTGTTCTTTTGTGTCTAGAATTCCTTCCCAACCTCTCTCAGTTTTTATGTGGATGTAGTTGCCCCATGTTGACATGCCATTTGTAAGCTGAGACTGCTTGTTAGTTTCCTGACTGCTCAGACATGACTAATCACACAGAACCTATATTAATTACAACACAGTTCAGTCAGTGACTCAGGCACATTTCTAGATAGCTCTTAGATCTTAAAATAACATAACCTATTTCTATTTATCTATGTATTGCCATGAGGCTGTGTCTTGCTAGTAAGTATCCAGCCTCTACTTTAGCAGCTATGTGGCATCTCTCTGACTCTGCCTATTCTCTCTATATAGCTCTATTTAGATTTCCTGTCTGGCTATACTCTGCTAAGCCAGTGGTAGAAACAGCTTCTTTAGTAACTAACAATTATAAAAATTATGCACAATATACAGAGGGGAATCCTATATCACCAAAAAACAAAAGGTATATATATTATAATAAAACGTCACTAAAATGTTTCCTATATGTAAATATGCATTACCATGAAATGCATAAGAGTGAAGGCAATACTCCCTGATTGATTTGCATAATTTCTTGTTGCAATTATTAATTATAGTTTTATGATTTCATTCAAAACCTCATCTATAAGGTTGTATTAATAGGGAGTTTACTAATATGTCTAGTGTTATAAGTGTAGGGTAAAAGGGCCAACTGCAATAGGAAACCAATCAATACCTGAGCACACATAGTCTAAACCCAGAGCCAGGGAAAGAAACACACCCTGAAATGAGACCTGAGCCAGGGAAAGAAATAGCTTAAGTCATGAACTCTGAACCAAAGAAACATTCCCTGACTCTGAAACCAGTGCCACAAAAACATACTTTGTCCCTAGAGTCGAGCCAGTTGTAAACAGAGACTGCAGTTTTGTTTCGTGGACAACCCTGCCCAAATAATCACACAGAAACTATATTATTTACATGACTGTTTGGCCAATGGCTCAGGCTTATTTCTAGCTACCTCTTACATCTTGAATTAACCCATTTCTATTAGTCTTTGTATTGCTATGTGGCTGTGGTGTTACCTCATTTTCTACATGTCTTGTTTCTTCAGCAGCTGGCTGGGTTCTGATAGGCAAAACAGTTTATAATTAATATAAATATTTGAGATTTGTTTTTGAACTGAGAGCCTTCAGGACTGGACAAGACAGAAACTTCTGCTTTAGGAAGTTAAAAAAAAAAGTGTGTCTTGGTCCTAAAATTGGAATCAAAAGACTAAAACTGACTAAACACAGAGTGTCATTGAAATCAGAGTCATCTTTGCCCACTAACCAACTGTCCAATGAGCCTAACCAATCCCTGA
>JAQHUG010000028.1:131236-147887 GCA_028555095.1 Dicrostonyx torquatus | reverse complement strand
CCAAAGGTCAGAGAATTCAAGCATATTCCTGCTCTTTTAAGGATATAACAAGAGGTTTGACTCAGGCTGTGGTTGCTTACAGGATACTTGGTATAAGATGCGGCCACTGCATATATTGCCTAAAATAAAAGGAAGCTTAACTGAGGATATTGTGGCTTGATCTTTCAAGTACTGAAGCAAGTAATGACACTATTTATTCTTTCTCTAACTTTCTTCTCCCTATTTTTGGATTGGGGTATATGAACACATGGAAAACAAATGTAGGTGCATCCAGTATTCACTTTGAGTTCTATTTTATGTCTCTGAATTTCTTTCATATCTCTCTTCCTCCTACATAATATTTCTAATCTAAATACCCCTACCATGGAATGTGTGAGCCCTGTGGAGGGTGACATGAGCCTCTTAAGAAACTTCTCTATTTAATTCATGTTTCTATTTCTAGATACATGCTGACCTGACCATAGATAGTCAATGAATATGTTTTCAGTGACTGTGAGAGAACAGAAAGCAACCAACCCTGTAGGATTTGGGAGAGTGCCTGAGGAATTACGTAGAAAATGTGAAGAGGAATTCCTATCCTGTCTAAGTGATAGAAAAACAAATCTCCATCCATTTGGTTTTCAGACTCAACCTATCCTATTGTTGTTGATTGTACCAAATACATTTCATATTGAATTGATATTGAGAATCGAATCCAATTCCTCACACATACAAGGTAAACACTCTATCACTGTTCTGTATAGCCCACTCGACCCACCTGATGGAAAGAGAGAACCAGCTCTTGCTAGTTGAACTTCGACATACACACACAATACAATTTTAACGAAAAAAATAAGAAATAATATGCAAAGTTTATTAATAAGCTTATAATTTTTAGTCTAACTTGTGTACTAGATTCCCAAGGCTTAAAAGGCAGGATACTTTTGCAGCAAGTGAAAAGACAACTCAGGATATCATCTGGGAATGATCATCACTGGTTTTAAAGACTTTCAAATGCAACTGCTTCAAAGTCATGATTTCCAAACAATCACAGCATATTTAATGATTTGACAAACAAACAACTTCATTCATAATGTTTAGAAAGTGCTGCTGCTGTATTTTTTCTATTGTGGCAACCCCTAAATCAGCATGAATGCATATCTAATGATGCAGAGAGGATTGAAACCAATTTAACTTTTTATCTCCATGGGCATTCTAAAAAAGGGACTCCATAAGTCAAAACAGAACATTCTTTATTTTGCTTTGTTCAAGCCAAGAAGCTCATATTAAATCTACCTCCCAGCTATTTTCCAAGCTCTTACTGTACCCACTGTTGCTGATTACATACAATGGCATGCTGGTGCCTGTACTTAACCCTCCTACAGCTCATTCTTAAAATTAGTCATTAGGGAACCAACCCCATCTTAAGTCCTTGCATGTTTAAACCTTGTTGAACAAAGGCACTTCCTAAATGTTATACGATAAGGAAAGCATGTTTCAAAGCAACAGACTTCCAATTACAAACAATCAACAAAGGAGGAAAAATGTAAAAATGGATGAACATGGTATAATGTTTCTCTTCACAAAATGCAAGATCTTTGACCCTTCCCCCCACCAAAAAGGCAAACATTTTTAAAGGATTACATACCTTCCCATTATATAAAGAAAATGATAGAGTAAGGTTTGTTGTATGCCTATATTTATATTGTGAGCGTACAATGCATGATCCTTTACACTCACACACGATTCCGGATATTTTATGATGAATTTCACTAAAAAAATTAAAATTGCAACCAATTGAGCTTTCATAAAAAAGAATAGTCTGCCTAATGTGTGACATATGCATTCAATTAGTCAGTGGCTTTGAAAACACAGTTGAAATTCTCTAAGTAAGAAGAAATTCACTTTCTCTCTTTCTCTCTCTCTCTCTGTCTCTCTTTCTCCTCTCTCTCTGTCTCTCTCTCTCCTTCATTATTTATATCCTTTTCACTTCCCCCTTTTCCTCCTTCTCAATGTATGATCTTAGACTCACATATATAGATGTACATAAAAGAAGCAAAATTAGATTTCATCCCTGACTGACGGTGGAAACAAAAGGTTTAGGGAAAGACCGGATTTCTGCCTTCTGCAATATCCACACAAAGTGCACCGTCATAGGTCAGAGCCTCTTTCAGTGAATCCAACTCATCAAATTCTACATAACAGAACCCTTTAAATTTGTTGGTGTTGTTTTCTATGAATAGCCACACACTCTGTATGCTGAGATCCCCAAAGACGACATCTATATCTCCCTAAACCGTGTTATAAGGGAGATTCCTTATATAAAATAGGAAAGCTTGTGGTCAATACTCTTCAGTGTAGGGTGGCTGTGAAGGCAGCTTCTTCTGGCATTGGGAACCATAACCACCTTCACTGCAACGGGAGCCTCTGCCACCGCTGATGCTGCTATACACCTAATCATCTTGGGTATCGAGGTCTGCCATTTGCTGTGTTAGCTCCTTGAGGAACCAGCCTTATTTTTCTCCCATTTAACATGTTTCCTTTTTCTCTTAAACTAGACTGTGAAGTGCTACTGAACAGGCAATATTGGTAAAACAATGTCTGCACAAAAAATACATTAGAAATTTTAATAAATAACCTTAAACACTAGGCAAAGGGACAGAAATCCAGTCAGTTGAGTCTGGAACAATGTTTTCTGAACATATGAGAAAAGGCAAACCTCTCATGAAGACTGATGTAAGCAGAACCATCAGACCTACAGAAGAGATCAATCAGCTAGAGTAGGCTGGGGGTGACAGAGTCTGAGGGTGAAGGAAGTGACAAACCAAAAATACTGTCTGAGGTAGCAGGACTCTGCTCAGTGAAGAAGAAAATGGATTGTGAATAAAAATGAGACAGTAATATCAAATTAAATCCAGAGAATCATGCAAAAGACATAATACATGCTATTTAGTTTTTTTTTCTTTTAAAAACCACACACAATCATTTGGTATAATACTGTCTTTACAACTTTTACCCAAATAATAAACTAAATATTATTTAATAAAACTGGCTCAGATTACTCATTGTATTGGTGTCATCCCCAGACTAGTGTCATTAAGAGGTTATGGTCAGACATGTTGTATGATAACGAATTCACTAGTACATTTTCACATTGAAATAAGGGTACCCAAACAATTCCAAACTTCTGGGATCTCTACATTATTCTTATGTGTAAAACAGGGACTAAATATGCTCAGCAGTTCAGTTGTCGGAGGGTTCAACTAATTCATATGTAACAATATGAATAAAAGTACTTAGCATGTTATTCTCAAGATATATTAGCATAAGTTGTTAAAACTATTTTTAGCATTTCCAAACTATCTCTTAAACATTTATGTTCATAGGTCTAGACTTTTGCTGCTCACAGTTTTGATCACATAGTTTCTACCTGATGTGGATACTAATTAAAGCAGTATCCACAATTGTTTTAGCAATAAGAGTGACTCTAGTGCTCTGGTGTAGGAGGATCTTCTGTATTTTGTGTTGCTTTCATGGGTTAATAAAGAAACTGCCTTGGCCTTTTGATAGGGCAGGACTCAGATGGTCAGGGAAAAGAGAACAGTATGCTGGGAAGAAGACTGAGTCAGGGAGAGAACCGCCATGAAGCCGCCAGGGTCAGACATGCTGAATTTTCCCGGAAAGCCCACTACCTCATGGTGACTTACAGACTATTAAAATTGATTGAACCAAGATGTAAGAGTTAGCCAATATGGGGCTGGAGATAATGAGCCAGGCAGTATTTAAATAAACACAGTTTGTGTGTAATTATTTGGGGTATAAACTAGCCCAGTAGCCAGGAGCCAGGCAGGATGGAAAAAGGGCCCTGCACTCCTCTCAGGTGCTGGGAACACAGCCTGCACCTCATTACAACAATGCTGAGATATTCAGGGGATGTCTACATTTTCCTGCACCTCCCACACAACATGAGGCACAAGGAACCACAAGCCAAAGGTGTGGGATGAATGTAAGAGAGCTGGAGGATAGGTGGGAAGTGTGAAATACTGTCTTCTGAACTTGACAAAGCTGCTGAATACATGAAATTACTGAAACTGTGGTTACCTACACAAGAAAGTTTCACAAGACGAGCAAGTTTTAAAATTCTAGTCTTCAGAGAAGAGGCTCCTGAGCCTCTACCCTAGCAGTTGAACTAGCAGGTGAAGGGAAGAGAGCCACTAATCTTCAGTATTTGATCACTGGCAAGTTGTTCCTGCCTTTCTTAGTTGGCTGCCCATTCCAAAGGCATACGAGCAGCACTAATTGCACTCAGTGGGTTAAGAAATAAGAGAGAACATCACAAAATAATAATACTTTACCAGATATCAAAGTTATGGTGACAGACTTCTGGAGAAATGGCTCAGGGGTTAAGAGCACTGGCAACTTTTTCAGGGGTCCTGAGTTCAATTCCTAGTAACCCCATAGTGCCTCATAACCACCGCTAATAACATCTGCTGCCTCTTCTGGCATGCAGTTGTACATATGGAACACTCATACATAAATATAAATAAATAAAATTAAAAACCCAATTTGTACTGTGATAAAGTACTAAGAAAGTACTGTGATAAAGAATATCAGTTTTCCTTTTTATACATTTAGCAATTGCATGGTTTGAATTTTGGCCTTCAAGAATCCAGGTTTATAGCAGACTATAAAGAAGTTCCAAAAGCTTGTAAGGAAATTATAGCATCCTGAAGTCAGAATAAGAAATGGTAAAAGGAATGTGGGTGCTTTCTTGACTAAAGTGGTTTCCGTCATTTTCTGTATACTTGGCATTATGTGGGACCTAGAGAAAGGTTTGGAAGTGATTTTTAACTGCAGAGAGATTTGATTAATTAAGGTTTGAGATAATTTGCTTTTATTGTGTCAAAGCTTTCACTTTACTTTCAGTGGCATCGCTTAAGTTTCATACAGGAATCAGGATTTGACTTCACTAAGAACACAATTTTACCCATTGCTGCCAAGACAAACATGTTAAATGTGTGGAGGATGTGAACAGTACTGTGCACGGTCAATGTGTGACTACGTTAATGATTACATTGAAATCATTGCCCCGCATTTGGCTGGTATGTTTTACGTAATCTCATCAGATATTCCACATGAAATTTTATGCAGTTGAAAATTTGGAGGCAAGAATTTTTTGTTTGTTTGTTTGTTTGTTTTGAGACAGGGTTTCTCTGTAGCTTTGGAGCCTGTCCTGGAACTAGCTCTGGTAGACAAGGCTGGTCTGGAGGCAAGGATTTATAAGGCTGTAAACAGGAGCATTTCTGGGCAGCCAACAGATCAGGAGGAAACAAGGAACTCACCCCTATTGATCCCCAGATAGTGATACAAATTTTGAACTCCAGATCACTGTTTTCAGAATTGTGAGAAAATTGATTCCAGTCAAGGCTAACTTGTTTTACATTGCTTAGACAACCCATACTCTGCCTGAGAATTTTATAGGTTGAGAATGTTTGTAAGAAAGAAAATCCTATCTGTTAGGTCCTATGTTTGAGGCAAAACGTCTGATGATGTCTGGATAAAAAGAGTTTTTGTTGTTGTTGTGTGATTGGTTGGGTTGTTTTTAAAATTTAGGATTATGTCTATCCACAAAAGCATGGGTGAAATGTGCCGTTCATGACACCATAGGCTTTTATGTGATGTACGCTTTGTGTTATTATTTGAAGCATAAAAAAGAGCTTCTGTTTGTTTTATAAGCATACATTGTAATAATGCATCAAGAATTTTAGTAGGAATCACCATTATTTCCAAACCTTATTAAAAGAATAGTTTAGTTTTATGGGAGTTGTCCTCAGCAATGGGTCCCAGCTGCCAGTTTTTGGAGAAGAACGCTTTGTCACAGCAACAGTCTGAATTGTTTGGAGATTGCAATGGAACCCCACTGGCCAACAATTGAATTGAATGCAAACCAATCCTGCTAGTATAAGTCTCACCTGGCTAAGAGAGATGGCCAGTTTGGACTGTTGAGACTTTGCATCCCCCATTACGAGAATTTCTCATTAGGATCACCTTCACAGATTCCAGGAAGTTTCGAAGGCTGCTTATATAATTGTGAGGAGTACAGGAAGATGAAACAATAATCAGGATGTATCACATTTAAAAATTCTATTTCAGTAAAATGAAATAATATAAACAGCCTGTTGTGCATTTAGATAGACACATTTGGTGGTGATCAGCTGCTGGCTGCATGCCCTGGGAAAGGCATATGATTGGGGATTGGCCAACCCCACGTTAGGTGTACCTTTTCTGCTTTATTATTTGTAAAGAAATCATAGGGAACTATGCATCCATTCACAAAGTAAGAGATATTAACAAGTATTTTGAAATGGTTCAGTGACAGAAAGATTGGCTGCTTTATCCCTTTTTATAACCATTTCATAAGTAATTTACTTATTATGCTAATAATGGATAGATACTTGTTTCTGTCTTAGTTTACATACCACTGTCTATCTGTTAAAATTGTTATATATTTGTTCATGATAACCTCTGATCAGATCATTTGTGCTGATGCTATGACTTTATCAATTTTATTTTGCCTTTGCTTCCTCTTTGTCAGGACATGATATTCATTGATAGATTTCCTGAGATAAACCTTTTTTTCTGTGGGTCAATGGTTTATTTTATTTAATAATTGTGGTAGGAAATCATAAATGGAAAAGATTTGGTTCCTATATATACTTTCAGTCGACAGAGCAGCAAAACACATGTGCTTTATAGTCCCCGAAAAACATGAGAAGTGCATTTTCTCCTATATTGACCTGTGTCTATTAAAGTCTAACAGAGCTTATACTGATGTCTTCCATTCCAATCCGAGTTACTCAGTTCATCCAAGCATCCACTAGGCAGTTTAGTTGGTTTCTGCCACTTTTATGCAGCTGATCTGGACTCAGAGTCTTCTTTGTAGATTGGCTTTCCCAAGACTTCATTTTTGCTTGCCTAGCTCATCTAAGGGAAACTCCGGAAGGACTTTCTTGATTGTACTGAGATGTAGGGAAATAGAGATTCTGGTCTGTTTCAGGGACTTCCTGAACCTATTTTGAGTTGTTTACCTTCTTGTTTAAGAAGCTTCCCTGCTGCATGGAATGTTTCCATTATGGAGGAAATTGTTACACAGCAGAATGATACACATGCATTCTCATATTCACATACATGCATGCTTAACATGCTTCTTTTCATATGTACAAATGCATCTTAATGTTTATAATACCTCCAACACAGGTTTCATTGTTGCTTTTAAGAATGTAGTTTCCTGTGATATATCAAACAGGTATTAGGTAATAAAGACATATTAACCCACAACTTTCAGAGTGAAATATCCTCAGCTGATGTTACTCAGAGTTTCTAAGGTCAAATTATGGAAATTCCCCCCTGCTGGCACCCAATATCAATTCTGTAGGTACCACTGAAGGCAGGAAAATTTTGTCACTGCTTTGTTGAGAAAATGCAGATATACCTAAATGGTCCAAATTTAAACATTATGTCGTGAGTTTCAAAGCAAGGATATTTTCCTATAAGGGTTAAGAGAAATTAGTGACTTAAGTTTGCTATTTATGGTGTGTATAACAATTTGTCTAAAGCTACATATGAAGAAATTAATATTTAATTTTGTGATGATTAAAACTCATCTGTTGTTGTGAAATATGTGAACTTAGATTTAGCTTTATTTGTGGACATATTTGCCCTCACTTACTACCACTGAAGCAAAGCACTCCATCTTAGTTGAAATTTCTTACAAAGCTGTTCCTATCTCTACAGTTAGAAAATACTTGTAAGGTTTGTGTTTGTATCTGTGTGGGGTTATGTGCATTTGTTGTACGTGTGTGTATTGTTTGTATCTGCTGTATGTGCATGTATGTATATTCTAATGGAAACACTAGAATGTAATCTGTATGTGTATTGTTTCCTGTTATCTCTGCAAATCATTTACTTTAAGATCTGGGAAAGTGAATGTACTCATTTCCGTGTTTCTCAGCATGTTGAGATCGATGGGATAACCTTTACAATATCACTGCTGGGTGACATGAAAAATGTGTCCTTGATATAGCAATGCACACTGGGACACAATTGCCATCCTGTGTGAGTGTGATTGAATGAGAATGAAGAAAAAAGGATTTCTTTTAAGTTGGGTTGGTTCTCATTTGTTTATTTAATGCCTTTTAAAATGAAATTTGGCATGCCAAACAAATTCTGCATAGAAAAGTCAACATGTTGAAAAGTGGTTACTCTGTTTGCTGAGTGGAAAATGATGGCATTAAGATATTTAGAATTTATAATTGTGTGTATGTGTGTGTCTATGTATGGGTGCAAATTTCACCTTGTGCCTGGATCAATCTTCTTTGTTTTTTTGTTTGTTTTGTTTTGTTTTTCGAGACAAGATTTCTCTGTAGCTTTGGTGCCTGTCCTGGAACTAGCTCTTGTAGACCTGGCTGGCCTCGAACTCAGAGATCCGCATGCCTCTGCCTCCCGAGTGCTGGGATTAAAGGCGTGCGCCACCACTGCCCGGCTTCAATCTTCTTTGTTCACAGAGACAATTTACATCATTTGAGTACTTTGAGTGCATGAAATTTTTATATTAAGAAAATTTGTTTAATAGTATTGTTATGTTTGTAAAAATGCACACTATTTCTCGTTGTTTGTGTTTTATAACATATGGCATAAATTAATATTAAAATTAATTATCACAAAAGAATGGCTATCTTCCCTGCTTTACCTATAATACATATTTATACATATTTAGTGGACTTTATTAATACAAAATTTACACATCGTAGTATTATTTTTCTTATGGTTAATATCCATCATTTTCTCAAAAATATTTCCATCATTTCATATTTCTTTGCAATATTGTTCATTGAGATTGTTTACAACATGGCTTGTAAATCTTGCTGATGTGAATAATACACAGTAAACACATCACAATGACCCGGTTTTTTAGAATATTGTGGTGTAATACTGGTTCAAAGGAAAAATACTGAACATTAATATAAAAAAGGATATGGTGTGTTATTTATAATTTGCATAGGTTTTGAGGGCAAATTATGAATACTTAACTGTGGTTTGGCTGTGCCATGGGAGAGGATGAGTTTTTCTCTAATGTTTCATCCTTTCTCATGGATTTTAAGGATACAATCACTGAAAATCTTTGTGGAGGGATGGCATATTTAATAAAGAATCTGGAAGACAATATAGTAAGCTAAACTGAACACTTAGTAAACACCAATCTATATGTAGTGATGTTTTGCTATGCATTCATTGGTGTCAAACTTTTCATTTGATTGCATAAAACTAATCTTGGTATTTCTCTTTACATATGAAGGTATGCATAGAGAGACAGTCAGGCCAAGTGACAGGGAGGGAAAGAAGACCCAAACAGAGAGCTGTAGACCTCCTCATGCTCACATACGTATTGCATATACATCAGTTTCACTTGATCTAATAATTTGACTCTCAAAATTTAAGTCAGCAGGAACTAAAATGAATTCTAAAATGTACTTTTCCTTTTCAACAATAAAACTTTTTAAATTAAAACCCTGTGTCATAATATATTTTATTATGCATCCCTAGTCTTATTTTTATGATGCTTCTATTTTAAATATGGATTTTATGTGTACCTATGTAAAATAATAAATGGAAATAAATGCCAGCTTCTAGAAAACCTTCATGTAATTGTTGAACTATCTAGTTAGGTAAAAATGCCCTGGAGCTTCTGATTCCTCTGCCTCCACAACCAGAGTCCCCAGATGGCAAACACGCAATATCAGGGATTCTTTTATTCAGTGAAGGCATTAGAATTCAGGCCTCATAGATGGCGGGAAATCACCCTACCACTTGTACAACATCCACATTATAAATGCCACATTTGAAGGAATAAATGTTGGCATGGATAATAATAACTTCTAAAGATATAACTAGGAAAACACATCTCACATTTTTCCATGAAGGATGTGTACAAAATTCCTGATTGATACCGTTGAACAATTTAATATGATCCCTTCATTTAGGTGGTGTTAATTTTTGAAATAAAAATTTATTCATTAATATAGTGTGGCAAATATATATGTTGTGCAAGTCATGTGTAAATGTAATTGTACACATTCCAAACATGTAGAGGTCAGAGTTAAACATCTAAGAGTCAGTTCTTTTCTTTCTACCCTTAGGCCCAGGGAAAAAAGCCAACATTTCTGGCTTGAACACAAAGCACATTTATACACTTAGTCATCTGGTCTGCAGGTGGAATTACTTCCTCAGGATCAGACACAACAATATATTACTACTACATTAGCATGCCACCCTAAGATTTTATAGCTCTCAGTGTCATCTACTCAAAGTCATCTATCATCAATGTGTGTAGATCTAGGCTGTCTGTCAATCATCTGTCTGTCTATCTATCTACCTTTCTGTCTCTCTATCTCTCTATCATCTACCTCTCATTTACCAGGGATGGATCTACCTATCTTATCATCCATCAACTATCAATCATCTGTTTTCCTATTCCTTGATATCTTCCTCTCTCTCCTCTCTGTCTCTCTGTCTCTGTGTCTGCTCCCCCAGGATCATACATGATATATAGTCCTGGCAGCCTTACATGATCTATGTGGACCACATGGCTCTACAACTTAAAAATGTTCACCTGTTTCTGCTTCAATGATGATGAAATTCAAGGAATGCAGTTCCTTTCAAGGACTTAAACCATTGATTTGATATCTCTCTCCTGTAATGTTCTTTTCATTCAAATCTCCTAGGGACAGTGATTAGTGTCTCAGGAAACACTGATTATTGGGACAAACAATGAAATGCAGATGTCTAGTAGATTTTTGTGATTGAAGACTGGCTAGTGTTCTAAGAGGATTAATGCATATTTTCAGCAACTAAAGAGCTACCAGGAAATGACTTAGGCACTGTAGAAAATATATGAGATTTTATTATATAAAGTTATTTTTGAAACACATTTTAGTAGAAAATTAGGAATTTGATAGCATATATGCTCAACTATTTTTCCAGAATTCATTTCTCTTTTGTCTCTTTCTTTGTTTTATTCGCCAATTTTAAACATCAGAATGGGTTCGGTTCTGCTGTATATGTTTAAATAAGGAAGAACTTTATTTTCCATCTTAGTAACTCAGACACTCCAGAACTCTAATTCTTCCCAGGTTTCTGTTTGTATATTAAGTTGACTCTTCAGTAAAACATACCACATGTACCAAAGCTCTGACGTCTGCAGCCCCATGTGTTTCTTCAAAGAAAGCACCTCACATGTCGATTCCTATGCCACTCTGAAGCTGTCCCCAGATCCTTTCTGCTGGCCCCTTTAAAAAGTCTTTGAAATGCCACATGTTAGCACAGAAAACTCTGGGATGCATCACGGCATTACAAATTCCAGATGCAAACAAGCTTCCTGCTAGTGCTCAGGGTCTGGAAAAGAATTACAACATGCCATCCATCTTGTTAAAGGAAGTCCGGGAAGAAATGCTACGGGGAAATTGAAGGGAGGTTGGTCTCAGAACAGCTTTTACCAGCTAATCTTTGGGATCCTTCTCTATCAGTTGAGTTAGTAATAGATCCGGTGAAATTCCCATGGTCAAATGCAGCAGGAAACAATGGTTGTAGACTATGAATTTTAATGTTTGTCATTTTTTTCCGTTTTTTAGACAAATTTATGCCATCATCAACTTTTCTTCACTTTTGAGTACAGTTTAAATATATTTTTTTAAAAAATATATTATTGCTTTTTGGCCGCTGCTCCTGCTTTGGCTGTTGAGGGGACCGCTCGTGGAAGGATGGTGTGCGAAAAATGTGAAAAGAAACTCGGCAGAGTTATCACTCCAGATACATGGAAAGATGGTGCACGGAACACCACAGAAAGTGGTGGAAGGAAGCTGAATGAAAACAAAGCTTTGACTTCAAAAAAAGCAAGGTTTGATCCGTATGGAAAGAATAAATTCTCCACTTGCAGAATTTGTAAAAGTTCTGTACACCAGCCAGGTTCTCATTACTGTCAAGGCTGTGCCTACAAAAAAGGCATCTGTGCAATGTGTGGCAAAAAGGTCTTGGATACCAAAAACTACAAACAGACTTCTGTCTAGATATTCTGGTCAACTCTCTGGCTTTCTATGGTTGTACTTTCCTCTTTGACTTTTCAAGGTGTAACACGGATGTTCCATCTTACAGAATAACCTGATTCAAGGTGAATGATTCAATCTAAAGCAGAAAGTTGATTTATTTGTTCTCATGAAACTCTGAACAGCAATGATATAACCGGTCTTCTGCCTTAAGTGGTTATTTTCCTTGTGAGCATTTTACTGAACTAGAATAAGTAACAAAAATAATGAGGCAAGGTATTCCTGAGTTCTGTATGCACTTTTAATTTAACATTATTCATATCACTCTTATCTGGTCCATGTATTTTATTTATAGATGCTGCAAATGTGAAATTACTGATGCTTTGTTCTGGATTTGACATTCAGACAACTTTTCTCCCTTACTCACAGATGTCACAGTTCTTAGAATCAGCAGTCCTCAGTTAAATGCATTTTCATTAGCTATAAATATTCAAGGCCATTATTGCTGAATGGTTTCTTAGTAACCAGTCCTGCCACAAGTCAAACAAGTTGCATTTTTTTTTATTTTAAATTTGTTGTTGACGCTAAAGTGCCAGTTCCTTTCAGCTGTGAACAGGAGCCCATGGAGTGCCCATTTGTCCAGTCGAGTGCCTTGTATTTCAGAGAGATGCACTCTGTCAGCGTCATCTGAAATTCAAGTTGTCATGAAAACTGGGGTTTGGGGGCAGTGTCGTTCATATGAGAATGAAGGTTTCTGCTTGGGAGTGTTCTTTGAAGCAGAAAACAAACCCTTTCTTAACCTCTTTCCCACCCCGACCCAAGAAACCAATAAAACAAACAGCTTGGCTCTGAAAAAAAATATATATTATTAAAAATAGTACATGTAGTACTACATAAACTAATGAAAATGGAAAAAAGCAAAAAAAAAACTTTAACAGATAGAGGTATCTATGCATGACAGCTGGTCTGTTTTTGACTATGATAAAAGGTATAAAGTACAATATAGAGGAATGAGTTACAGGGTGATTGCCAAACAGATTTTTTTAATCCAATTGGTTTGACTGGAAATATAGAATATTGTGCATTAGTTGACTCAGATTGTCTATTCCTCTTACATTTTCATTTTAGGCACACAAACTTGTATCAAAGTATTTTTTATTGCAGCTTTTATTTTGGTAATGGGAGGTGTGTTTAGATTTCTCTTGGACCAACAAATAGATTAGATATGATTTAGTCTCAGTATTAGGTAATTCAGTTCATTAAGAGAGATGCCCAATTGGGGCTCTGTCTTCCAGATTATTCCATGATTTCAATTGGATCACAGCCATATATGTAATTATTTTGGAAACTTCTACTGTATTAGGTCTCCATAGGATTCTTCAAATGGCCCTTAGTTTTAACTTTCCCTCTCTATAATCCATCCCTCATTAACAGCCTTCCCTCACACTCCCATTCTTATAGTGATATGTTTCTTGGCTTTTATATTTTTAGTTTCAAGTCATGCTTCCTTTCTTTCTGAAAATATGAATTTCAGGAACTTGCTTCGCAGTGATATTTTCTCTCAAAGGTAAAGGATCAAACAGAGCTTTCTCAAGAAGGTTCCTGAATGAACACCATGGAAGGGGAAAGAGTAGACTTTCCGAATGGTATCATGCTTTCAGATACCAGAGAATGCACCTCCTTGTGTGATTAGCCTACACAGGTTAGGTGCATTTCTGAGACTAAAGAGGCTTCCTCTCATGTTCCTGTGCTTCCTTTTGTGTTCTTTCTTTTGCTTGCATTCTGAGGTGATGCTATTAAATCTTCCAAGCTGAAGAACACTTTCTCCGTCTTTGTTATTTTTCCCCAAATTTGTTTTGTTTGTTTTAATTTCTCTTTCTGAATATACAGTAGTATCTCTAATCATTGTTTATCCTGAATCGTAGACTTTTAGCTTATGTCAGTGCTAAAGAGAAGATGACAATAAGTAAATCCTAATAATCTAGTGTCCTGATTTATTTGCACTTTTTAATCAAAGTTTTTACATTAAAATAGTTTTTCTTCTTTTTGTCTATTAATGAATATATAGTATTGACATCAGCTTTTATTTGTCTTTCTTGTCTCTTTCTTTATTAAACAATATTTGGTTCACAAAATTTGTTTCAGATATATAGAAGCAATAAATTTTGAATATTAAATTTGTGTAATACATTTTTCTTGAAATACCCTTTTAAAATTTTATAAAATGTACGTTATTACTCTTACAACAGAATTCTGGTTATAATGATTGATATAAGAACAGTAGTCCTTGTTGTGCCCAAGTTGAGACCCCTAGAGAGACCACCACCGGAATCCAGTCAAGTCCAGAATGCAAAAGCAATGTTTATTCAGTGTGCTCTCCAGCCAGGCTGGGGTTCGAGCACTACTCGAAGCAGCACAGTAGGGAAGAAAGCCCCTCATCATTTGGGGTTGACATTATATAGGAAAAACTGCAAGCCAAGTTTATTCAAGGTAAAGGGATTAGTTTTGTTGATTACAGGGTATGGACTACTTCTGTATATCCTCTTCTTCCTTTAAGGTTACTTCTGCTTCTGTGTATGCTCCCAGCCTTCCCCCAAACAGTTATTTTCTGCTCCTCTCTAGACCACAAAGCTGGGTGTTGGCAGGGGGCTAGCTGCTAGGAACACTTGGTTTTTTTCCCTGCTGATTCTTATGATATTGCAAAGGGCATGTGTCTTAACCAGATCCTAATCAAGTAAAGGTTCTTAAAGTTTTCCATGTCCTTATAGTCCTGATATGCCATAAATACCATTTACATCCCCTTCAACACCATTTCTTATTTTTTGAGACTATTGTAATCCCATTTTCCTCTTTTCTTTACTTCTTTCTTCCTTCCATACACTCCCTGCTCTTCTTCAAAGCCATAGCCTCTGTTTTTCATCAATTTTTACCTCAATTAATTTGTATTTATTTAGACACATATTCCTATATATAACTTGTTGAGTCCACATAATGTTACTTATATGTGTATTTTCAGGACTGACCATTGGACATGGTACAGCTAATTGTTGTGGTTTTCATTGGAGATAACCATATTTTCCATCTCCAGACTGCTTAGATTAATGAGTTCTTTATGTAGCATTTCATCTTTGAAGGCTATATTCCTGGGCAATTGTCTGAGTTTTGGCGTCTTTCTTGTTCAGCTCATACTTGGGGGGCCATGTTTGTAAGTCTTTATGGTTATAGCTTCTGATGTTAAAACTTTTTACTTGTCAAAATAAGACTTCTCTGCAATATAAGCAGTGTCTTACAGATAGCATGTTTCTCTTCTTAGATTAGTAATGGTTTGACTTATGGGTTTCTTATTATAAAATGTTAAAATAAATACTAACATTGATGCAATAGAAATAAACTTAAAATATTGAATTATGATTATTTCTTGATGCTTTTGTTGGTCATACAATACTCAATGGAGATATTTCACAGTGCATGTATGTAAAGTTCCTAGATAGCCATGTAAACCAGATAGTATAAAATGAATATAATAATATACTATGATGTTGAGATATAATTATTATAGTTTTCAGTACTTATCAATTATGAAAATGTATATCAACCCATCACATCATGCTCTGCTGCAAAATTTTGGTTTCTTTAAATTTTTACTTGTGCTTGCTATATCTTTTGATTCATGAAACCACTTACATTTAATTAGAAATTATTAGGGAACAATCTTAGATTAACTGTTTTTAAATTTTATAAATATTTCCTCCTACCTCTCTACTTTTGATAGATGATGTGGGATTCCCCTCTGTGTGCTGTGAATACCATTGTATTCACATAAATAAGCTGGCTTAGCCTGATAGGGTAGAACAGAGCTTGGTGAGATAAACTAAACTGAATGCTGGGAGGAAGAAGGGCAGAGTCAGGGAGAAGCCATGTAACCCTGCAAGAGCAGATGCTGGAACTTTACTTGGTAAGCCACAGTCAAGCGGTGATACACAGATTACTAGAAATGGGTTAAATAAATATGTAAGAGATAGCCAATAAGAATCTAGAGTTAATGGGCCAAGTACTGATTTAATTAGTACAATTTTTGTGTGCTTATTTCAGTTCTGGGCAGCTGGGACAAACAAGCAGCATCCTTCTACAAATTGGTGCTCCAACATGGTCAACTATATCCATGTAAAACGTGAAAAAGCTTGAAAAGGAATTCTAAACACAGAAAAACAAAGTTTAGCCACATTTTTTTTCTGATGGCAGTGTGCTGCAATACCCTTAAGAGAGGTTTTCCTGATTGAGCAACAGCAGAAAAAAAGCTATGTGGTTTTAAAATGGTGGCTTTCTGGACCATGCTGCCATCATGAACTATGGCTCTTTCAGGAGGCTGAACATTTAAATGGGGTTTGTGAGCAGAGTGCTACAACTTGGTTAATCGTGAAAGGCTCAATGTGTGCCTGAATTTGGGACACCTGTGACCATGGCTCATGTTAAACAGACCTCTGCCTCACTATGTTGGACTGGGCGAAGACAAAACAAAAGCAGCCTTAGACATGCTTAGCATTTTTTATTACTTTATAAATAATACCAATCAA
>JAQHUG010000028.1:98516-110650 GCA_028555095.1 Dicrostonyx torquatus | reverse complement strand
ACCACATGTGCAACAGGGGAGGTTTCTAGCAGGAAACTGTGCCAAGGTTATCTCTAGAGATAAATCAAGCATCCAGTTATAGAGAAAGCTTTGAGATAAGACCAGTCCTCCAGGTCCAGGAACATCCTCCACATAGGGGCAGGTAGAGAGCATGAATTCTTACTTCTTTGATGCTCAGAATGAAATCTCATACTTAGTAAGAATATTCACTTCAGTGCTTGACACCAGACTGCAAAGATGATAAGAAGAAATAAAATAACAGTCTCTACACAGACAAATAAAAAGGAAAGGTTTAGTAAACTTAAAGAATTAAAACTGTGAGGTTTATCAAGGCCAAAAAAAGTTATTATTTTGTGATAATAACTCAATAAATCATCTGATCACAAGTTTTTTGGCATTTTTTATGTGCTAATATAATTGGGTGTGATCCCACTATCATTATTGTTTCCAAACATAGAGGAGTTAGATCACAATCAACACCCAATTATATTTGCTCTCATTTTAAGGAGCTGCTGTCACATATAAGTCTTAGAAACTCATGTCATATTTAATCCTTTTTAAATTGCAGGGTGAAATCCAATCCCAAATAGTTGAATAAAGGTCATTGAGACTCGAGGCATTAGAGCAGTAGACCCCAAATGAAGGGCATTATTAGTACTACTGATGGAACTTATCTGAATGCATATGATTACTAGACATCTCAGAAGTACAGGAGCTAGATTATATCCAAATCCCAGTGTTATTCATGCCTGGTATCAGGCTCTTTACTAGACCCAAAGTGACTGTTCCCCACTTTTCGGGAAGATACATACGTGCACACATTTCAGCCCAACAATAGCATAGACATGAGTCAAACTAATTATTAGCTATGACATGTTTCATAATGACCTTAGGTTTTTCTCCCTTGTCTTTTATTAAAAGTCTAATTTTGGTAGTGAGGTCAACTTTTGATGGACTTTTAAAAAGAGTAATACGGATAATGCGATGTGCATAGAATTTTTGGCATGGAGACTTATTCCCCTTTTCTTCCTAATTGTTAGGGGTTTTGTTTTTGAAGCTTTGGAGAATTGTTTTACTGTATTCAGCCATTTTGCCTTTTAGGGAATGCTATCTTATGGTGAGAACAGAGGTATAAGCATCAACATCATTTGTCTTGAGGCCATATGGATGTTGCAGAATATCAATGACACATTTTTCCACACTTCCTTATTAAATCTAGACATTTGCATCTCTCTGTAAGAATTGTTACCATTTAAAAAGTCAGTTTCCCTACCTATATGATGTGTTGAGTTATGGCAATTTAGAACTTACGGGCATGACCGACAATGGCTGGTCCAACTTGAAGCCCAGACCATGAAGGAGACCATGCCTGACCTTGTCTGAAGGAGCAAGAACCAGAGGCTGGATAGTCTAAATACCTGAGATAGAACCAAACCCAAACACAATAAAGTCAATGAAATAGTTCCAAATAATAATCTGCTATACTCATAGTGCCTATACCAATCAATATCAGAAAAGATTAATCCAGCAACTGACGGAAACATAATCAAGGACCAATTAGTCAGAGCTCAAGGAACGGTATGGAGGAGGGACAGAAAGGGTTGTAGGAGCCAGACAGTCAAGGACATCATGGGAACATGGCCCACATAGTCAACTAGCAGGACTCATAGGGGCTCATATAGACTGAAGCAGCAATCACACAGCCTAACATGAGTTTGCTCATATGTATCTATGTTATGATTGTGTAGGTAGGTGTTCTTGTGAGCATCCTAAAAGTAAGAGTGAGGTATCTCTGACTCTTTTTCCTAATTTTGAGACCTCTTCCTTCTATTGGGTTGTCTCTTCCCACCTTGATATGAGTGTTTGTGCCTAGTTTTATTGTACTTTGTTATGCCAAGTTCAACTGATAGCTCTAGGAGGCCTGCTCTTTTCTGATGGGAGATGGAGATGTGGATCTTGGTAGGAGGGATGAGAAACTGCAGCTGGGAATCATTGTATGAGAAAAGAATAAACATAAAAAATGTAAAATAAAAAAGACTATTTTGTAAGCTTCTGTTACGCAACAGTGTGAATTATAAAGACCTGTAGCTTGCAAGAGCCAGGCAGAATAAATACTTTTTCAGACACTGGCAGTCTTGGTTAAGCAATCTACATGCATGGCAATGTGTTTCCTTCTCAGTGCATGTGTATGTATATGTGTATTCAGCAATGATGCTTCTTGGATATTTTAGTAATACTGACCACAAGTCAAGCAATGCCTAATCTTCTCTCTACAGCAATTCCCTTTACATTGGGACAGAAATGATGTCAATAAAGGAGTTTGACATATCTGGAAGTCTGATTTCAGCCTCATCTGATTCATTGCAAATGTTATTAAACAGTGTTTCAAAGCCCATTATTTTCCTTCCTTTTTATTTTTAGTAGCATAAGACATGGTGGAAAAGACCATATTTAAAATATAACTCCTCTGAAACCATGCAAAGCCTTTTGGATAAATATAATTTTTAAAATTTCATTTATAGGAGATGAAGGGACTTTAAAAGATACCAGCAAGGAACTGCATATTTGTAGTCATCAGTTTCTCCTCTCGGGGATTAATTTCTATCATAATAAATCAACATTGTCTGCTTTCATACACCAAGAAGTAGTCACTCTTGCCTCAAAAATATGCAAACAATTGAATTTTAAAATTCCTCTTGGGAGACTATGACTGTGGTGTCTACTAGGATTCAACTTTGTATTGGTAAACTTCCCAGTACAAAACAGATGGCAAATTCAAACTGGAGAGAAATTGGAAGAAAGTTTAATAAAAGGGATATTTACAGAGATTTGAATAGGATTTAGAAGATCCATAGGGGACTTTTGCATTGAATACTAAAATGGAGGTGGCAGTATTCTTGTAGGGAGAGGGAAGGTCAATAAAGAAAAAACTGAACAAGCTTTAGGGAAAGGTCATCCAAAAAGGACATGTTTGGAAATCTTTCCAGGGATACTTGCAATTGTAAAATATCTAAAGAAATCTTTAAATAGCTTGAAATTTCAGATTATTCATTCGTATGTTTGCCTTTTATAGACATTCTATGTAAATATTCTTGGAATAAAAAATCCTAATTATTTTCAATGATTTATCCAAGAAACTAATTAGTTTAACCATTTGTTTCCCCAGTTACTGTTTAGAATCCAATTATCTCATATTCTCTTAGGCATTAAGTGGCAGTATGGAATGTAATTTTTCATTGATTTTCTTGAGTTACAAATTTTTTTCTGCTCCCTTCTCTGCCTCCAAAAATCCCCTTCTAGCCTCTCCCATGATCCTCATGCTCCCAATTTACTCAGGAGATCCTGTCTTTTTGTACTTCCCATGTAGATTAGCTCCGTGTATGTCACTCTTAGGGACCTTTTTGCTGTCTAGGTTGTCTGGGTTTTGAATTGTAGGCTGGTTTTTCTTTGCTTTATGTCTAAAAGCCACTTATGAGTGAGTACCTATTATATTTGTCTTTTTGGGTCTGGTTTTTGTCACTCAATTTGATGTTTTCTGGGTCAATCAAAGTTTGCCTGCAAACTTTAAGACAGTCATTCCCTTTACATTGGCACAGAAATAATGACTTTAAATGTCATTTTTTTCTGCTGTATAGTACTCCATTGTGTAAATGCACCATATTTTCCTTATCCATTCGAGGAGCATTCAGGTTATTTCCAGGTTCTGTTATGAACATAGTTGAGCACATGTGACATGATTCAGCATCTTTTGGGTATATATCAGGTTTTAAGTGGATTTAGTTTGACATATGGACCATCAATCTGTTGAATGAGACTGCTAGTTTGTTTATGGCTGCTCAACCCCAAAATAATCACACAGAAACTATATTACTTGCAATACTATTTGGCCAATAGCTTAAGCATATTGTTAGCAAGCTCCTACATCTAGAATTAACCCATTTCCATTATTTTGTATTTAATTATGAGACTTGTGACCTACCAGCAAGGTTCCAGCTGGCAGCTCATATCTTTCCCCTTGGCAGCTACAGAGCATCTCTCCAATTCTGTCTTCTTTCTCCCACTATTCAGTTTAGTTTTCCTGCCTAGTTATATTCTGCTAAGCAACTGACTGAAACAGATTTATTTATTAACTAATAAAAGCAACACATAGAAAAAAGGACTTCCCACACCAGTATTCTACTGTTTTAGAAAAATTAATGACACTATAACAATTTATTATTAAAGTATTTTATTATATTTTCAGCTTTTTAAAGAAATGATTTAAGTACTTATTTGCCGAGGAAATACTTTTAAGATGATAATAGTGTCTTATATGTTCCTTTGCTTATTGATGTGTATATTATTTATTTTATATGAACAGAATGGAAATTATTATACTATTAGAGTATTTTAAATAATATTCATTCCATATTGATTAACATTGTTCTTTCCAGATTATACATTTCTCTGCAAGTTTTATTTTATGTTTCTTTACAGCTCTATAATATTCTATTGTCTTTACACTGCAAATTCTAATTATTTACTCATTTATTAATAAACCTATTTTTGTTATTAAAATATACAGACAAATGGAATAAATCCAGAACTAAAGGTACAAAGCTATCACTCTTCTCCCGGTGGATACCATTATGATTTCCAGCACCTGGTTTAGGTCTCTCAGCTCCACCTGTAACTGCAATCTGGAAAAAAAACTCTGCTGATGCTTTTTTGCCACCTTGATACATCCACAGTCTTTTGGAAAAGTGGAACCTCAGTTTCAAAATGGTCACATCAGATCTTTCCATGGGCAAGCCTGTGGGGCATTGTCTTATTTCTGATTTATGTGGGCCTGGTTCCTGCTGGTTAAACACCTCTGCAGAGAGCCCTGAATAGTACAGTAAAGCAGGATGGGCAAACCATGGCAAGCAAGGCAGTAAGTAGAACTATTTCAGGGTCTCAGTATTACTTCCTGCATTCAGCTTTCTCCTTTGGACCTTATCCTGATTTTCCTGGATATTTGAACTGCAAGCTAAACTTGAAATAAACTGTTTTCTCCCCAAGCTAATTTCACTATGAAATACACAGTAATAAACATTTAAACCAAGACAAGAACCAGTGCATTCTTCTGGCCTCTTAGGTGCTCACACATATCTGTCTTATACAAAAATAAAAATCTAAAATTTGGGTTACTGAAAACTCTTGAAGAAAGCATAAATAATTCTCTTTAAAATAGTGGTGTAGGTTAGCATAGCTTTTACAAAACAGGAGCTAACCTCAAAAATTATAAAAAGAAAAAATGTTTTTCTATAAATACAATCGTCAACTGCTTGAGGAGGGTTAAATACTACAAAAGTTTATGGATTAGACAAAAATTCAGACACAAAAGGAAGCTAGCAAAACGACACATATTTTCTTTCTTATGAAGTAAACTTTAATTTTTAGGTTTTAGGTTTTACAAGACAGGGTTTCTCTGTGTGTTGTGTCCTGGCTGTTCTGGAACTCTCTCTGTAGGCTTCCCTTGAACTCACAGAGATCCACCTGTCTCTGCCTGCCAAGTGCTAGGATTAAATGAATGTGCTATCTCTGCCTGACTAAAGTTACATTTTTAAGATAGAAAGACATTGCAGTTTTGTAACACTAATTGGAGTCAAAGCAATCTTGTTGAAATTTGAGATAACTGGTGTTTATCCAGAATGATATCTTTAAAAATTCACAAAGACAGGCCTTTATGATAAATCAGTGAACACAATTTGAGTACTGAAAGAGAAATTAATATCTTCCTACATGAGGTACTGTCAGAAAAGTGCTACAAATGTGATCTGGCTATTGCTGAATGGACAAAATGAATAAAATAAACTCACTTATAACTTACTAAAATGTATTATATGGAATGATTTGTTTATTGATTTTAGTCATATAATATTCTTAATATTCTTGCTGAGATAATTTTCCTTCCTGACTGCAAAGAAAAGCAAGAGCAATTATTATCTATTCAGCTCCTAGAGGTTGTTCTTAATTTTTTTCACTAAGCTAAAACCTTAAAATTATTAAATTATAATTCTCAGTGCTTTAATGAAAGCTAGTGATTAAGCAATTTTCCTTTAAAATGATCAAATAAGCATCTCAAAAGTTGAACTATTTACATGGTTAATATTAAGAAAGGGAATGATTTCAAACACAGATAACTAAATACTAATGCTTAAGTAATAGTAAAACTCATCCGCTAAAATTTAATTACTAGTATATCTGGCCAATAATGTTCAATATTTGTACTTATGAAAACATAGAATATATTAAGTGCATTTTCATTATTACATAAAATTTCAGCTTGTTCCTATTACACAGAAATTTTGTAGTTCAAATAGAGAAGATAACATTACTTATTTACAGTAAAGATGAGCAATGATTTTATTAGTGTCAATTTTGTGAATTAAGATAATTAAAAGTAATATTTTATTTCATGACAAAATCCAAACATTACTAAAATATGCAGTGTTATATACAACAGTCTTTGGAATATAACATATTTTGACATTTACTAAAAGTTGCTAAGGTAAATAACAGTTGTGAACAATTGCTCTTATACATTTTAAAATACAGTTTATGAGATTTCCTGTGATTTTATATTTTAACTGATATCACTACATTGTATAGTAAACTAAATTATAATAAATGATGGCAAAGCAATCCAGACTGTTGGAAGAGGACTTTGAGCATGTTTGGCAGTTATATAGGAAGGTCATTTGGGATATGGGAGATATTAACACAAAATAATTTTTCTGCATTCATGTTATTGTGAAACCTTAGGAACATCTTCACTATTCAGGCAGCAGTAAAGAACATAATATCTTGCTCACATACTGATTTCTAGTAGGTTTCTTAAGTTCTACTTTTAAATAACATATAAGTCTGAAAATAAGGAGAAGTCATTTTTCTTTGATTCAGAAGGTACAATGCTTTGCAGACCTTGGTAACCTGATAGAGAGATAAGCTTCTTGGATGCATTACAAAAATCCAGTCATGGATATTATAAGGTTTTTCTTCACAAGTCGACAAAGAAAGATCATATCATTTTTCTTCTCAATATTAATGTGAGGTCCATTCTTTGCAATCTAATTTCAGGATTCTGCTCTGAAGTTTTGTTGCTGTGGTTGATGAATGAAGGGGTAGTTGGAGGAGATAAAAGCCCTGCCTTGTAACAACATTTACTTGTGGAAGAATTCCAAGGGTAAGCAAATTAGAAACTTTGGGGGAAATCATCTGAAATTATGGCTTATATATCTACAAACACTTACACAATACACAGTTACATATAATATATATATTATATACATGTAATGCAGTTTAAACCTATATTACAGACTAATCTTTATCATTCCTATTAGATTCAGAATAATATACCTGGAGATACATTCTACTTAATTTGTAGTTCTCATCATTAAAAAAATTATCAATGGACTAACAATATTAAGAATGAAATCATTTAAAAGTTTCTGGGATTTTTTTTATATACAGTTCCTTTTTTATTTTTAAAACAATCTTATTTTATATAGCAATCCAGTCCCCTCTCCCTCCCTTCCTACCACAGCCCCTATTTTCTGCCCATCATCCCATCCACTCCTCAGACAGGGTGAGGCCTCCCATGGAGTCAGGAGTCAACAAAGTCTGTCACATCACTTGAAGCAGTACCTAGAGTCCCCCCCCCACCCCGTATCTAGGCTGAGAAAGATATCCATCTATAGGAAATGAGCTCCATAGGACCAGTTCAAACAATAGGGATAAATACTGGTTTCACTGCCAGTGGCTCCACAATCTGCCCAAGCCACAAAACTGTCACTCACATTCAGAGGACATACTTCAGTCTCACGCTTGTTCCCTATTTGTCAGTTCAAGGTCAATGAACTCCTACTAGCTTGATTCAGCTATTTCAGTGGGTATTCTCATCATGGTGTTAGTCCCTTTGCTCATAACATCATTCCTTCTTCTCTGTGACTAGATTCTAGGAATTTGTCCCAGTGCTTAGCTATGGATCTCTGCCTGCNAAGGTAGTTATCAATCTGATTACAGGGAAAGGGCATTTTTCTGATTACAAAGGATGTTGAGTTGTTTCTTAAATGCCTTTGGATCATTAGATATTCTTCTATTGAAAATTCTCTGTTTAGATATGTACCTCATTTTTAATTGGACTATTTAATATTTTGATATCTAGTTTAATGAATTATTTGTTTATTTTGGAGATCAGACCTCTTTCCGAAGTTGTGTTGGTGAAGATTTTTCCCATTCCATAGGTTGCCGTTTTGTCTTGTTGACTGCGTCCTTTGCCTTACAGAAATGTTTCTTTGGTAAAATTATATTGAACTTGTTACCGTTTTTCATGTTAGGTAAGGGTTGATTCGCTTCCTAGGAAAATAGATTCTAAAAATCATAACTACTTTGTTGCTTGATGTGAGATGCCATTATATATGCCGTGAATATGTTTTATCACCATTGATTAATAAAACATCTCATTTGGCCAATAGCCAAATAGCCTGAATGTAGCCAGGCAGAAAAACAAGTAATTATGAAAAGTCAGGAGTAGTCAGGGAGACACAAGCAGATGCCAAGGAAGCAAGATGAAAGGTTCTGCCTTTATTTTTACAGCAGATATAAACCTGTAGATTCCTTCCGGGTTAATATGATTTGATTGAATAAGACTGCCTGAGAGGTCCCCACTGGGATCAGTCACCCAGGCAATTAACATCCAAACAGCTTCAATGCAACTGGCTGAGAACTCACAGGTTACTACAGCCAAGATTTAATGATAATTCTTTATTTTTCATGATCCCCATAAGTATATTAGTATCCCCAATCAGCATATATAAAACTATGACCAAATTCCAAAAATATTGTTTATAATTGTTTGTTTTCATTTAAAAGGGGTTGGTTATAAATAATTAATGATCATTACTATGTTCAAGTTAAAACCTCCCTTTTTAATTATACATAAAGGGGGAAAGAATGTGGGACACTCTTCTACATGCTGTGAATAAGTCTTATTATCATTGGTTAGTAAAGAATCTAATTTGGCCAACAGCCAGGCAAAATAGGCCAGGCAGGAAATCCATGCAAAGATAATGGGAAAGAAAAGGCAGAGTCAGAGAGATGCCAAAAGCCTCCAAAGAAGCAAGATGTAAGGCAAGAAGCCATGGGTTAAATATAAACTATTAGAGATGGGTTAATGTGTATAGCAAGAGCTACTTAAGAATAAGCCTAAACTAATAGACCAAATAGTATGTAATTAATATTTAGTTTCTGAATGGTTATTTAACAAATATCTGTGGGACTGGGGGGAGGGTGAGAGACCTACAGTTACAGTTTCCCATGTTTGAGTAAGTATCAAAATGAAATAACTACTGAATTTTCAATCATGCTGCTACATGAATATTTTTCTCCTTTTCAATTTAACATTTTTAAAATGAATTGTAACCACAAATAAGTTCACTGTGGATAAGTGGTAGGGGCAATGTTACTTCCTAAGGGCAGATAGTGTGATAAAAATCTGGTTTAGAGTAAAATCAAAGCAAGGTTTCCATCAGCAATTTCATTTGTGGGCACAAGCTCTACAACCACATTTGATCCTTACTTTGCAGAAAGGCTCCACTCAGGCAATCTTACCAGTTAGAGACAAAATCCAAGTTTCTGAAATAGTATAAAGGGATCAGAAGACTAGGAGTCCTAAACTATCATTTCTTCTTACTTGGATTGCAGTGTAAGCTCCTCAAGTAATAGGTTGTATTTTATCTCTAAAAGTACACATTTGCCACATTTTCATGCAACACTGATAATGGTCTTTAAAACTTTAAGGACATCAATTTAATTTTACCCTATAACATTATGGAATGAGTAACATGGTATTCTCATTTTACTGAAAAAGAACCTGACCTTAGGATATTATGAAAGTCATATGTAAGTAGCAAAGCTAGAATGGTAGAGTCCATTATTTCAAAAGAAAGAAAACTAACACAAACTTAATGCCACAGAATGACTATTTCCCCTAACACCTACATGTTGCTTGTTGCTATACTGGAAGAAACATTTTTATTTTTATTCTCTCTCTCTCTCTCTCTCTCTCTCTCTCTCTCTTTCTTTCTTTATATATATCCCTTACTCTCTCCTTTCTCCTTCTTTCTATCTTGTTATCCCATTCTCTCTTTGTCCCTATCTGGAAGACAAATGTGCAAAGAACCTAACAATTTGATTTTTAGATATTCTAACAAATACGGACTGTCTGAACCAATCCTTTTTCCATCATTCTGGTTCAGTCTTGGGGGTCAAAGGACAAATGAAGGAGAATCCAAAGGTTTAATGATGTTGTTAGTCCATTGAGAGATTCCAAATGACTTTGATGTAAGCATTTTAGAAATATCCTCAGTTCTGGCTTGTCTCAGACTTAAGTTTCATAACCTGTGCATTAACCTTCCCCTCACATCACTTTCCAAACATTAGTCAATGACTTCCTTTCCTCCATAAAACTGGAGATTATACTAACAAACAATGGATAAATTTTGTGTTCTAGGTCAACAGTTCTCAATCTGTTGGCCATGAAGATCATCACAAAACACAATTGTGTGTATAAATTTCTTGTGAGTCATTCATGCTTTCTTCAAAAAATGCTATCTCTAAGCTTTTTGAAGACAGTCATGAATATACTATTCTTTCCACTTTAGGGAGATATCTTTGTCAACTTTAAGGTCTTCTTTATGCCTTGGAGGTTGTGAGACACATATAAAGAAACCAGAGATCTCCTTTTGAGGCTATGAGACATCCTTGACATGTCTGTCCCTATACTTACTCATGAACAAAATAATCAAAACAAAATAAACTTAAAAAGTTCAACAAAATTCGATGGGCTGTAGGAGTTGGCCACAGTTCAGATTAAAAGTTTTTTCCCACTACACACCTAGGCAATTACATGGCATATAGAGCAACAAAGTTGGACTAGCTGTAGCTACTTATATACTACACAGAGACTTATACTGATGGGCAAAGAATGATATGAAAAGATTATAATAGTACTCTATAAAGGTATAAAATATAAATACTATATTATGACAAAATGAATATCAACTGTGGCAACTTGTCTCTGAGGATATTTCTTGGACACTCTGACTGTTAAAGAGTTAATATTATACTGCTTGAGGCATGGCAAAAAGAGAAGAACTCTGGGGCTACAAAAGCTCCTTCAGCTTCTGCAGCCAATAGCCTTTAAAAGATACCAGCCCACTTGGCATGGTCTCTTTTGCTTTAAAAAGCAGCAGTAGCCCTGCTCTTTCTCCCTTGATTCTGGCTATGCTTCCTTCTACTAGTCTCCTTTCCTGGTCGTGCAGAGGGCTGATGTCTAGGACAGTGACCTGTAAGTTTTTCCCTTTAACTAAATAACCCTTTTATTAATTATAATTTCAAACTGGTGTGGGATTGTTTTGTGACTTATGCCTTCACTCTGACTGCTAGTCAGCCTGGCTGCAAGATTCTCCAGATCATCATGGCCTGGCTTGCTCACTTCCCCATGCACTCCTTATATCCTTTTCTGGGACCTCTTGACTATGTGTGATGGTTATGGGCACTAGTACCAGACATTTGTCAATTACTCTGGAAAAAAGTTCCAGATAGGAGTCCTTTTTTTTAATGTCTTTAACATATACACCATTAACTGGGGGCTTATATGTGGGGCAGAAATTAAACTACATTTCAAATATTAATTCCATCAAGTGAACAACTTGAAATTTCAATTTAACACAGGTTATACCGCTAGGCATTGATGGCACACATATTTAATTCCGGCACTCAGGAGGCACAGGCAGATAGATATCTGTGAGTTTTAGGCCAGGCTGATCTACAAGAGTTAGTTTCAGGACACGTTCCAAAACTGCAGAGAAACCCTGTCTCAAAAACCCGAAACAAAACAATAAAAGCAAAAATTAAATGAATAAACACACACACACATAAAAAAGAACCAAACAACTAGCAAACAGATGGCTGACCCTTATGCTGGCTTTACTCATACATTTGTTTCCTTCCTTTTTCTCCAATTTTTCTTTACTAGGAAGTTATTGAGATGTACAGGTTGCAAGTCCTATTGTTCTTATTTTAAACGCTAATAAAATTATTTTTATATA
>JAQHUG010000028.1:27066-42527 GCA_028555095.1 Dicrostonyx torquatus | reverse complement strand
TGACTGCTCTCAAATCCCAGAGATAATATTTAATAATATTTTTTTTCTATCCACAGAATTTTAGAAATAATGTCAATTCTTTCTTCAGCCACTTTAGTTTAATCATTCAGTGGCAACCGTATAATGTTCTAGGAGAGTTATTCTTATATATGTTCTCATCTTTTATGATAATGCTCACAGTGTGCTTACATATGAGATTGGTTTAGGCTTTATTAGGCCAGAAAATCTCTTACTTCTTCCAATGAGCAGATGTAATTCCATTTCTATCTCTTCTCCTTGAGTTGGTTAAATTAAACAAATATCATATACTGAACAGCCTTTCCCAAATCACAACATACAAAATCTATCAATTACCAAATTGGAGCTCCTCTTTATAAGTAAGGGGCAATATTATCCAAATTTAAAATTTCAATAGTAATAGAGAGAGTACACATGCTCATTGAATATCAGGAAATAGAAATTGGTATATTGCATTAATTTCTATAAACATATTCTGTTGGGGGCATAGCACAAAGGTCCTTGTACACACAGATTTCCAGGGAAACCTGAACTGCTAATTACATGGATTGTCTTTCAATAAGAAAGGTGAAAAGCCTGTTCATCCATCCAGAAAACTGAGAGTTGGAAGTAATTAGCAGCCTGGTGACCTGCATTGTCTGTTAGGTCAGGCCATATCAAGTTCCTCTAACTGGGACAGGAGGTGGCTAATAATCCAAATGATCCTTGGATCCCCTAGTTCTTACAACCAGAGCCGGAGATGGCTAATATCCAAAATGACCTCTATGTTTTCTGTATGGTGAAGACCAGTCTAGACCCTGAGGCCCTCAATCCAGTACATGTAGCCTATCCCAAGAATCCATTTGTAATTGGAGGTGAGTTTCTGTCCTGTCCCATTCTGCAGCTGCTTCCAAAATTACCAAATGGGAGATTTGTATTAATTATAAATATATGGCTTGTATTTCAGGTTTATTATTACCATGCTCTTATGCTTAAATTAACCTATAATTCTTATCTATGTTTAGCTACATAACTTGATACTTTTCCTCAGTGCAGCATTCATATCATGCTTCCTCCATGGCTTGTTTGCAACCCCTGACTCTAAGCTTCCTCTTACAATTCTCCTACTCTGTTCATCCCACCTATACTTCTGGCTGACTATTGCCAAATTACTCTTTTATTAAACCAATTACAATGACAAATCTTGGCAGTATAAAAAAGCTCCCATCTTCCTGGAAAAAATGACATGGAACCTGAGTTGAGTGATGGAGGTTGTGCTACACCAGGCAAGATTTTCCCCAAACTATACTGGACTGAAATACATTGAAAACAAACTGTCTATTAGATTCCCTGAAGTCTGACCTGGGGTTGATGAAGTCAATCTACATCAGGTTTTCATTCTTATTTCTTAATTGGGTTTGCTTCCCTTTTTGACACCTGCAGGGATTTCCTCATTATTCACTAGCAGAAACCTGTTCGGTTTATGAATTATTTTCATAAGAATATAATAAAATATCTGCAACAGTGGTTTTGTATCTGTACTTGTAATCTTTTGGGGGGTCATATTCAGGTGTCCTGCATCACTATTATATTATGATTCATAATATAGCATATTTACAATTAGGAACTAGCATTGAAATAATTTTAAGTTTAAGGGTCACCGTAACATGAGAAACTATATTAGAGGTTTGAAGAATTATGAGGTTAAAGAACCACTGATCTAGATTATTAAATTGATAGTGAGAGCATTCTAAAGTAACAATTTCCTAAATAGCTGTAAGGAAATATGAAACAATGGAAATTGTGCAAGATTGTCTGATTTTGTATAATATAAATTCCCTTTGCATTATTATTGTATAAACAAAATGTGGTTTTCCTAAGAATCTCAAAGTATAAAAGAATATGGGAGCCATTATTTCCCCATGTTAATATGTTCATAAAGACAGGAATCATAGACAATGTGCTACATGTAAATGAGCAGACTAAAGAAGTAGGCTGTTTATTTTAATGACATTACTTGTGATAAAATGATGAATTTGTGCATATAGCAATTTGATAAAGTAAAATTAAGTCATGAGTTTACATTGCTTAAAAGATTTATCTGAAGCACAGAATTTCATTTATGTAGGAGGAATTACATTAAAATATATAAAATTGACTTCCCATCACAAGAAATTTATGCCATTATGATTGATAGCAACAGTTACACTCAGTTAAGACTGATAACTTTTCAGTGAACAAAGGTGGTACAAACAAAAAAAAATGAAAGCTTTTTAAAATTCAGATAGACTTCATCCACCAACCACTCTAAAGTGCCACATAATATAGGAGCATTATTATAAGAACTGCAGTATAAGGTGAGTAAGATAATACAAATTGAATTGATCACTTATGTTTGTGTTTTGACTTGAATATTTAGAATTCTGTTCACAAAGACTGTTTTTGACAAAGAACCAATAAATGTATTTGAAGAAAGAACTGAGTAAAGCACAAATACTTTTTCTTTTATGCTTCTCTCTGAGCCATTGCTATGGCTTATTCAACATTAGAATAAGTTTTAAGACCTATCTTTTTTCGGTAAGTTAGTTATAAGATAAATACTCAAGCATGAAATTGAATCATGCTTTCTTCAGGCATTCTTTCTTATTTTTAACTATGCTCTTGTCACATTTGTTATACAAAACAGATTATAAAAAGAGAAGGTAGGCTTGAGAATTTTACAGCTTGAAGAAAATAAGAATAACAAATGACTCAATTAATAAATACTTAACGTAAACTAAATTATCAGAAATATATTTTCAATCAGTGAGTGTTTACATATATTTTAAACTTTCATCACTTTAGGAAAATATTAAAGTAGCTAACACATTTTTATATATAAATAGAAAACTATTAATTAATAAATATATCACTAAATGCTTTATATTACTAATATATATCCATAGTTATAATACAAATAAAAATATTGATCAATTTGTTTACATTTTCATAGGTGAATATTTGAAAAACATTTAATGAAGTGATATTTCTTTCCTAACATCAAAGAATGAATGATGAAGCAGTGATATGATTTTATAAAACTTAAAACATATTAATTAGAATAATGGTTAGCACATAGTGTGCCTTTAGTAATGTTGAATGTTAAAATAACAAGAACTTAGTAAAGGATCTTCTCTGGTAGTCTGACTAACCTTCCCTTCTAACATTCCTTGATGATTATTTCCTTTCTTTTTTTTCAACTTTTTAAATTATTAGATTTTTAAAATAAAGTCCAAATTCCCATTCCCTTCCTTTCTTAACTAACTTTCTCCATTAAGGTATTCATGGATCTGTGTATGTATGAAAACTGTAACCTGGTTTTTGTGAGGCAAAAGAATTCCAGCCCTGAAACCTACTAAAACTGGAGAATTACTGGTTATAGGGTATATATGACTGGTAATATTTATAACAGGTAGAACAAATGAGAACCATGGGTAATAGAGAATGAAAAGGAGAAGAAGAATAAGGAGACATGGATAGAAAGAACCTTTTGTGAGTAGATTTCTCAACCCTAAGATTCTAGTCCCATAAAATTATTGTGGTGTCTTGAATTGAATCCTGAGAGGGATTTCTTAAGAGTTAGACATTTAGGGACCTCAATACCTCCCTACTACTTCCTGTAGTATTTATATGCCCTCAGTCCTCCAAAACTTCTTTGGCTAATTCTGGTAATTTAGAACCTAACTCCACTTTCTGATTCCAGGTAAGTGTTATTGTCAGTCTCAGAAGTATCCGAGTATGCTTAAAATATTCCACAACTAAATGCTTACAAAATAATGGAATAGATATCACATGAGTGACTTAATATAGAGCTAAAATCTCTACAACAAAAAGAAGCAACACACTCAAAAGCAGTAGATGGCTGGAAATAATCAAACTGAAAGCTGAAATCAATAAAATAGAAAGAAAGACAGCAATACAAAGATTCACTGAAACATGAGTTCATTTTTTGAGAAAAACCAACACAATGGACAAAACCTTACAAGCTAACTAAAAGAAGGAAAGTGAATATCAAAATTAACAAAATCAGAAACCAAAAGGGGACCATAATAATAGATACCTAATAATCCAAGAATCATTAGGTTATATTAAAAAAAAAGAACTCTACTTCACAAAGCTGGAAAATCTAAACGAAATGGGTAATTTTCTCAGTAGATCTAACCAGTATTAAATCAATATCAGATAAACAACTTAAATAGACCTGTAACCACTAAGGAAATAGAAGCAGTCATCAAAATTCTCCCAATCAGAAAAAACTAAGGTAAAGAAGTTTTTAGAACAGAGTTCTGCCCTCAAATTCCTCCACAAAATAGAAAAGACAGAATATTGAAAAATTTATTTAATGATACTAAAGTCAACCTTATGACCAAACTGCAGTAAGATTCCTCAAAGAAAGAGAATTGCAAACCAATTACCCCCATAACATACATCAAAAATACTCATCAGAATACTTCCAAGTGAAATCCAAGAACAAATGAAAAAACACCATTCAGCATGATCAAATAGGCTTTACTTTAGAGAAGAATGTTCAACATATGAACATCAGTCAATGTTATCTACCCCCAAAACAAATAAAGTATAAAAACTCACATGCTCATCCCTTTAAATTCTCTTTTAAGTTTCCAGTATTCTTTAATGATTAAATCTTGGAGAGATTAGGTATACAAGGAACATTTTAAATATAATAAAAGAAATCTGCAGTAAAACTATAGCCAACATCAAATTAAATGGAGAGAAACTCAAAGTAATTCCACTAAAATCAAGAACAAGTTTAGACTTTCTACTCTCTCCATATCTATTTAATGTACTTAATGAAATTTCAGCTTGGTCAATAAGAAAACTGGAGAAGATCAAGGAAATACAAATTGGAATGGAAGGCATCAAAGTATAATTATTAACAGATGATATGATAACATAAATAATTGACCCAAAGAATCTTTAAGTGATAAACACCTTCAACATTGTGGCTATATGCAAGATTAACTTTAAAAAGTCTGTAATTTCCCTATGTACAAATGAAAACTTACTGTGAAATAAATCAGCAAATTAATACCCTCACAATAGCTAGAAACAATGTAAACATTTTTGGGGTAAAATGAAAATCTTGTATGACAAAATATTCAAATTGTTGAAGAAAAGAAAGTTTTCAAATGATGGAAAGATTTCTCATGCTCATGGGTCAGTAGAATTACCACAGTAAGAAATGACCATTCTACCAATAGCAATCTACAGATTCATTACAATCACCATCAAAATTCCAACACAATTCCTTACAGACCTTGAAATGACTATACTTAATTTTAGAAGGAAAAACAAAACTCCAGAACAGCCAAACAATCTTGAACAGGTAAAGAACTTCCATGAGTATCACATTCCCTGATTTCACATCTGATATATATGACAGAATTTAGTGATAAAACAACATGGTATTGGCATGAAAATGGGCATGTTGATTAAAGAACTCGAATCAAAAACTCAGACATGAATCTGCACACCTGTGGACACCTGATTTTGATAAAGAAGGTAGAAATACCCAATGATGGAAAAAAGAAGACATCTTCAACAAATGGTGCTGGTCTAGCTGGATGTCATCCTGTAAAAGAAGGCAACTAGCTCCATATCTATCACCTTGCTCAAAACTCAAGACAAAGAGGATCAAAGACCTCAACATAATGTCAGACACACTAAATCTGACAGACAAGAAAGTGAGGGATAGCCTTGAACACATTGACACAAGCGACATCTTACTGAAGAGAACACTGATGTCACATGCTGTGAGATCAACCATTAATAAATGGGAAATGAGAGCTTCTTTAAGGCAAAGGTTACAATCAATAGAATAAAGTGACAGCTACAGAATGGGAAAACATTTTCACAATGTCTACATCCAATAGAGTTCTTGTATGCATAGTACAAAAATCTAATTATCAAAAAAACAAATAATTCAGTTAAAAGTGGGGTACAGATCTAAGCAAAATTCTCAGTAGAGGATTATCAGATAGCTGTGAAACAGTACTCAGCAGTAAAAAACAAAAACAAAAACAAAAAAACAGTAGTTTAAAAATTGCAGGCAACTGAATGGAACTAGAAAAAAAAATCTTGAGGAAAGTAATCCAGACCCTGGAAGACAAACATAGTATGGACTCACTCATATGTGGATATTTGGCATAAAGCAAAATATAACTACTTTACAGTTCACAACCCCAGAGAAGCTAGGTAACAAGGAGAACCCTAAGAGAGACATGGATTCTGCTGAAAAGTGGAAATAAACAATATGTTCTGATCAAATTGGGAGCTTGGGGGAGGGCCGTAGGTAGAAGATTAGGAAGAGGGGAGGAGTGGAGAGGGAAGGAGAACATGAGGGAGTCAACTGGTTGGCTTGGGGAAAGGAAAGAGAAGAAGAACAAGAAAAGTGGTATCTTGATAGAGGGAGCCATTATGGGGCCGGCAAGAAACCTGGCACTAGGGCAATTCTTAGGAATCCACAAAGATGACCCCAGCTAAGTCTCCAAGCAGTAGTGGAGAGAGTACCTAAACTGGCCTTCCCTGTAATCAAATTGTTGACTAACTTAATCATAGAACCTTTATGTAGTAACTAATGGAAGCAAATGCAGAGATTCACAACTAAGCACTAGGTCGAGTCCTAAAATCCAGACAAAGAGAGGGAGGAACAATAATATGAGCAAAGCAGTGAAGATCATGTTGGGGAAACCCACAGAAACAGCTGACCCAAGCTAATGGGAACTCACTGACTCTAGAATGATGGGTGAACCTGCATAGGACCAAACTAGGCTCTCTGACTGTGGGTGACAGTTCTGTGGCTGTGTCAGTTTGTGGGGCCACTGGTAGCAGCATCAGAATTTATTCTTCATGTATGAACTAGCCTATAAACAGAGAGAATGCCTTGGTCCTGCCTCTGTGTGATATGGAAGACTTTGTTGACTCTCCATGGGTGGAGTTGATGGAGGGATGGTTAGTGAGGAGGAACTGGGATTGGTATGTATAATAATGAAAGAATTTTTAAAAAATAAAGAAAAAAGAAATCTTAAATAATCATAGCTATCAGAAAATGCAAATCAAAACTACTTTGAGATTCCATCTAACACCCGTCAGAGTAGATAAAAATAATAACACACGAGGCAGATCATGTTGGTGAGGATGTGGAACAAGAGGGACGTCCTGAGTTGCTGTTGAGACAGCGGACCTGTTCAGCCGCTATGAAAATCAATAGGGCAGTTCCTCAAAAAATTGGGTATCTATCTACCTTGAGGTGCAGCTATACCACTCTTGGGCACATTTCCAATACACATTCAGTCCTGCAACAAAGATACTGCCTTAAGTATTAGGAACTACTTTACTCAAAATAGCCAGAAAGTAGAAAAAATATTAGAATATCCCTCAACAGAAAAATGGGTATGGAAAATGTGCGAAGTTTACAAAATGGATTATTTCTTTCCTCTCAAAAAATATCATTGTTGGCAAAAATGATGGAACCAGAAAAATTTATCCAGACTGAGGTAATCCAGACCCAGGAATATAAATGTGGTGTGGATTCACTTACAATGGAATATAAGCTTTTAAGAAAATAATAATAAAGTTACAATCTGTCTGTAGAACCAGAGATCTTATGTAAACTGGGGTTTATGATTGGGACTTGGCTCTCCCTGGGAAGGTGACGCAGAGTAAATTTTGTGGGTGGACTGGCATAGGGAGGGGATGGCAGCAGGAGGAATCAGATGTGTGAGAAGTGATAGGATGAAGGGAAAGAATGTGGAGAAGGAGAGCTGGAATTCCGAGTCCTTTGGGGTTCTGTGTGGAACACTTGTGCAGTAGAAATTTCCTTGAATGTATGAAGTATATCTCAGTTAGAAGTCCTAATGAGAGGATTTAAGGAATCTCAATTGGCCATTCACTGTAGTGAGGGGAGACTCCCCGTGGTGGGACTCGGAGGCAGTAGGTTGATTGTCTAGCTGAGGAGGTCCTGAGGTAATCCCCACATAACTCAGACTGGGGATAGAACAGAGATCTTCTCTCTGCACACTGAGAAGATGGCCCTTTTTGCCGAGGACAGCAGCCACACATCTCACTGAATGCAGAGAAGAAGAGCTGGTGCTTGCATAGAGCCCCCACACCCACATACTAGACCCTTTGTTTTGGGAAGATCCTCTACAGTTTATGGAAGTATATTTGACCTATAATTTGTCCTTCTTGTAAGATGTACTGGGGAATTTTAAGCACAGAACTTGTGGGTTTGGCCAACCAACATCTGATTTAACTTGAGAGGCAGTCCATTGCCTACACTGCTTGAAAGGCAAGGAAGCAAGATGGTCCAGAGAATTAGGATAGAACCAATATTAAGGGCCTAAAATATAAATAAAATGATTCCTAATGATGTTCTGTTATAATCATAGATCAGGGACTTCTCCAATTATCATCAAAGTGGCTTTGTTCAGGAGCAGATGGAAACAGATGCAGAGACCCACACACCCTGACATTATGTAGAGAGAGAATCTAGATTAAAGGTCTCTATTGGATTGGTTTCCTCCCCTAAACTCAGAGTAATTTATGAAAGAAAGGGCAGGAAGATTGTAGGAGTCAGAGGGGACTGAGGACACCAGGAGACTATGGCACACTGAATCAAATCGGCAGGTATCCTATGGGATCCTAGAGACTGCAGCAGCAAGCATTCCGGTTGTCCACCAGGTCCTCTGCCTACACGCTGTGCTATAAGTTTCTGGTTTTGTGAGACTTCTAAATCTGGAAGCCAGTGTGTCTAATTCTTTTGCCTGTTTTTGAGACTCTTCATCCTGCTGGATCACCTTGTCGAGATTAGGTGTGAGGTCTTTGGCTTGTCTTGCTGTACTTTGTCATGTTTGCTTGCTTTGTTTATGAGGCTTGTTCTTTTCAGATGGAAGAAGGATGCAGAGTGGATCCGAGAAAGAGAGAAGATGTGGGAAAGCTGGAAATAGTGGCCGTCTGGGAAACCATGGTAGAGATGTATATCAGTGAAGAACCTATATTTAATGAGAAAAATTTCCTGATACAACAGTAAATATATCAACGGTGAAGGTACTGGTGAATACTCTTTTTTTCTAGATACAGTTCTGCTTTCAGGGATGCAAACATCTTAGTTCTTCATATTGGTTAATATGAAGAAATTTTAATTACTTTGTTCATTTATTTAATTAAATAAACTTTCTATGTTTTCATCTGCTTGTTTGTTATTGTTTGTGCCCATATCTCTTTTTGTTTATTGAACTAAAATGTATCGTCCAAAAATATCTAATTTAATAATCTCATATAGCATTTTTTTAATTCAAACATTTTTTTGCTTTACAAATAATACCATTTAAAATTTCCACCTCCTCCCCTCCTCCCAGTCTCCCATTTTTCTCCCCCTTTCCCCTCCCTCTCCCGCTCCAGTCCTTTTATAATTATCATAAACCTTAAATAAACTGTTTGAAACTCTGCTAGATATTTTAAAGGTTCTGTAATGGATTTAAAGAAAAAGAGTTTCAAATCTAAATGTCATAGAAAATGAAATTCTTGCTGTTTATAATGCTTTGTGTCATTAAACATCCTTCAAATAAAATTATCTAGCATTGCAACAGAAAAGTTGCACTCAGATAAACAGGTAAATTAAAAATACCAATATGATAAAATCTGCATAATTGGAGCACATTGTTGAAAGGTCATGAAATGAAACTACTCACGCAGTACTCAATAGAATAGCTACCTAAACAAAAATCATTGCAGTGATGGGAACTTTCAAGGATACATTCTGGCCTATTTTTGTCTGTCTGTTTTGTATCATAAGAGAAGCATTAGAGATTATGTAGTAAGTCTGTGTTCACATAAAATGAAGTCAAGTTCATTGCTCCAGGATTTTCAAGGCTAAATCCTCTGCTTACAGGAAACTATTTTACTTTAATCCATTTCAAATTTAGAATCTAGATGCATAATTAAAATTTTCTCAATGTGAGGAAAGAATAGTACATTTTTGGTGACAATTTAGAGCATCATGAATGCAATGTTTTGCTTTAAACATTGATGATGGTGGCTGTGTCCTCTCGCACGTTGAGTATTTGGGGAGATTTGTGAACTTAAATACTGGCATGAGCAAACATTACTAGTCAGCATGACTTTTTTTTTTTTTTTTTGGTTTTTCAAGACAGGGTTTCTCTGTAGGTTTGGAGCCTGTCCTGGAACTAGCTCTTGTAGACCAGGCTGGTCTCGAACTCACAAAGATCCACCTGCCTCTGCCTCTTGAGTGCTAGGATTAAAGGCATGTGTACTACTGCCCGGCCAGCATGACATTTTAATAGCATATGATTCCTGCCACTCTGGTATATTGTAATTAAACTGACACACATGAAAATAAATAAATATAAGCTATTAAAAACTGCCAAATAACAAAAAGACAATCATAATTTTTTATTTCTTTATTCACTACTGATCTATATCCTGATCTTATTTTTGCAAAAAGTTTACTCTTTTATAAATATTTTAAACAATTTGTCTAATGGTGCAGGAGAATTGTCTGTATTCTGTCGATTATGTTTTAAATAAACGCTGATTGGCCAGGCAGGAAGTATAGGCGGGAAAACCAGACAGGAAGTAGACCTGGCGCAAGAACAGGGAAGAAGGAAGTTCTTCCCGCACTCCTGCCAGTGGACCAGAATGTAAGCTGCCTCGCTGAGAAAAGGTACCGGCCATGTGCCTGGCATGGATGGGAACAATGGGTTAATATAAGTTATGGGAGCTGGTAGGAAGACTGAGCTAATGGGCCAATAAGTTTATAACCTAATGTAGACTCTCTGTATGATTTTCTTTGGAGCTTGCCGGCTGTGGGGTACTGGGTGGGACAGAAACCCCAACGAGCCAGCCCTCATGTTACAGTCTAAACTTTAAAATGCTCTATGATATTAAAAGCTAATTTCACTTGCATATTTATGAGAAAGCTACCCTTAGTTTTCGAAAATTCTTTGTATGATTGTTGTATATATAAACTGAATTAAAATCAGAATCTGCTATCCATGTTTCTTTTGTAACCATTTGTACATAGAGTCTCACAGTGTTAATAATACAGTCTTAGATAGGTCACACCATGAAATAGACATTGTCAAATGCAATAAATTAATATTATACATAGCAAGTTATTTCATGATAAAATATTAAAAATATAATATCCTATTAAAATCTGTCATCTTATTTTTATTACATTGATTTATGTAGCAAGTGTACTGTGTAGTGGTGGTGCCCAAATTCCATGGTGCAATTGTGGAATGAGAAAAAAAAAAATAGGAGTCAGTTTTCTCTCTCCTGCTCTTTAGGACCTGGTATCCAACTCAATAATAACGCTTAGCAGCAAACATCTTTACACATGTAGCCCCCTCAATGACCCAGTAGATTTCTTTTAGTACATCTGTGCATCAAAATATGAGAATAATATTTTGGTGTTAATAATTATGTAGCTATATATTGAATCTGGCCTAACTTTGCTGTTATCTTAATAGTTTCACTATTATTTACTGAGACTATTTTATTTGCTATCATAAATTTCTTGTTGTAAGCTATCTTAGTAGCTGTTATTAAAACACTGATACGATCCCACAGATTCCTTGCACCTTCTTGCCAAATGTATGCTTCATACATTTATAACCTGCTAAATGCTCAAACTAACATATATTACCTAGGGGCATCTTCATGCTAGTTGAATATTAGACAATATAAGGAAGCAAGTAGAGAGTATATGTTTCTTTGTCTTTCCACTATGTGGCAACATTCATGCACACGCAAGTGTGTGTGTGTGTGTGTGTGTGTGTGTGTGTGTGTGTGTGTGCATGCGTGGGCGCGCACTCGCGCACGCGTGTTCTCAGGAGATTTACTTCCGACTGTCAACAATTCCAGGTACTGTTTATAATTCTGCCCAGAAGAAAAAGTTTTCATTTCACAAATACTACAAGTCCTTATTCTCCTTTGACTTGATCAGATACACCATGTTCTCTCCAAGGTTTGACCAAAATTTTCAAAGACAACTTTTATTACATATATTACATAAAAATATATTAAACTATACCCTAGTCTAGGTCAAAAAGTAGTAAAATATATTAGAGTCACAGGAACAGATTCTGGAAATGGAATTGTGGGATCAAATTGTCCACATATACAACAAAATCGTTTCCTTTTGTAAGAAGTAGAATAAGAGCCTTTTCTCTGTAAAAAGGAACACTGTTAAACTGTGATGCCCTGCAGTATAAACATTAAATGTATGTAACATATTTAATGGTAGAATTTCAATTTATGGCATTAACAGTGATAATATAGTTTATTGAATCATAAAACTGCCCCTAGTCATTTTAGAGAGGTTGAAGAATGAAGACTTGATTGTTCAAAGCAGAACACCACTGAAAAATCTCCAAGATTGACGGTTTTGCAGGTCTATTATTACATATACAGTCATTTAATGTATTTGAGTACAAGCATGTGTGTCTTTGTGAACCACTTGCATCTTGGATCCCTGTAAAGGCCAGAAAAAAAGACTCAGATTTCCAAAAATTGAAATAATAGATGGTTGTGGGCTGTCATGTGGTTATTGGGACCTGAGGCTGGGTTCTCTACAAAAGCAACAGTTACTTCACAGTGAGCAAAAGTTTCTTCAGCCCCATTGCTTATATTTTTAAAGATGGTAGGAACAAAACACAAATCAGTTGGAGATGTCAGAATCAGTAAAAGATTTACTAGTTTTCAAGAGAAACTCAGAATGACCTTCAGAAAATATTAAGAAAATGTATGAATCCTAAAATCTCAAACCTAAAAGTTTGCCTTTTGGTCAAGAAAAATCATCCTCTCATTTCATAATATTAACTACAATATTAAATACAATCAAGTATACTCCTTATGAAGATGCTGGACTCTAGCCAGGAAAGTCACATAGGCTAATATGTGATTTAAGATTCAAGAAACAGTATGAGAAAATTCTAAGCAGATTATATCAATATGTTCAAATATGGGATAATGACTGCTAAATGAGAGGATTCTGAAAATGTTAACATCTTTCTAGTATAGATTTTACATGAATAAAATAAATTTTCTAAGTTTCAACGTCTAAGTTTCTAAGGACAAGGAACAAAATATCTACAAAACTATTAATTCTTAATTTGTTATCAAAAAGAAGAATTAACTGAGGCATTAGATTGAATGGGTACATATTCCTAATATATATCAGTTATATAAGGAAAGAAAAGCAATAAATTTACAAACAGGTCTTTGTGTCTAGTGTGTTTGCATCTTGTAATCAGTTAACCTAAAGGAGAAAATGATAGGAAATAATCCATACATGTGTCCATGACACTACTCTATGTTACATATAAGCTTCTTAATAAATATTTAATTAATTGAGACATATATAAAATGTAGCCAGATATGAGGACTCACACCTGCAAGCCCAGTGCTCCAAATGGTGTGATAAGCAAGAGTTCAGGGACAGACTTGCTTGTAATTCTGGGACCTTAGATGCTGAGACAAGGGACTGCTGCAAAGTTTAGGACAGAGTGGGCAATTAGGGAGAAACTCTCATCAAAGCAAAAGCAAATAATCAATAAAAAAAGAAACATAAAAGAGTACTTTACAATCCTTAGGCCTTAAAGTCAAGTATTTCCTTTTTATAGAGAAGATGCTTTGTGAGCTCTCTTCTGACATTCTACTACTGACTATTACTCTATTGGATATTGAAAATAATATTTAAACATTGCTGAGAAAATAATCAACAAATATTACCTCTAAATATTTTGTTATTATTTTATTAAGATGAACTTCACTGTGAACAATTACTGTGGCTTGCAAGCAAGTCCACTTAATTGATATAGCTTAGTTAAAATTTATATAATTTTAAAATACAGTTTTTTTCTCTTAGAAGTGAAAAATAGTCATGTATGCAAAAGCTGGTGTAAATTTAAAATTAATTGACCCTTTTTCAGATATGTTTTCACTCATATGTGTTCGAAGTGAGAAGATATTTTATTTGTCATATCTATTGTAATTATAACTCTGCTGGCCTGTGCTGTCACCTGGGTACCCTGTCCCTTTAAGAGACAACCCTGCCCACCCCCAGTTTCCCCCTTCCTGCCAGGGATCTCCCTCATCCTCTCTTACTATCTCTCCTGTCTATCCTTCTTCTGAAGAGACAACCTTTGCCTCAACCTTCCTCCTCTTCCCTTTTCTTCCTACCCCATCTCTTTTTCTCGTCCCTCCATAACTCCCTCGCCCTTGAAGCCTTCCCAGTACCCACTAAATAAACTCTATACCCAAGATCTCTCTGTCTGTCTCCCACCCATCAGCGTCCTTGCCAAGGTTCCATCGACATAAATCATGACCTTGGTACTTGACTTGGCCGGGCTCTCTCTGTGTTCCCTCTGTTCCATGGGTGGTTGGGCTAAGACACGTGCTGATCCTGGACCCAAACCGGCCACTCTACACGACATCAACTAATTAGTAAGGTCCCCTTCTCCAAGTCAGCTTTTAACATCTCTGGTAATTCCACATGGCTGAGGACTGGGATCTCACTTTTCATCTCAGATTGTCGTCCTTCATTTTGAATTGTCTTCCTTTGGGCCACTTGGAGTGGCCCTGGTCCCCATCCTCTGTACTGATGAGCCTTAGGATGGTTTGAACTAATCACTTGACCCACGCTCTGTCTCACACTTGTTTGAAGACAGCTTAGCCTTTGAGTCTTATCCTTCTCCCACGCTTGGCCATGGGAAATAAACCTTCCAATACTATCAGAGTGGGGATGTCTTTTAGAGACCCTAAAACTTATAAGCCTAATGATCGACTTACAGATTCCTACGCTTATCTGACTTTGGACTAAGAAATGGGCTAAGTACCCCTTAGATAAGAACCTAAAGTGGCCACCTATCAGTAGACAACAGAACATAGTTTTCCAGTTTCTAATAGTGAGCCGGCAGAGAGAAGTTTCTATCCAGCCATGCTAAACTCTACCCTGCCTGTGTCTCAAGCCAGTCTGCTTTTTCCCTTGGCTGGGCTGCCTCCCGACACAGGTAAGCCTGTCTGGGAAGGGATACTTCCCCCCATCTTTTCTCTCTCTTCCTGAAAAGCTCGCTATCCTGTCTCTGCCACTGCTACCACCATGGGGCTGTTCCAGTCCCTAGTCCTTGCTGCCAGTTTATGCTGCCACTGGGTAGACAGGTAGACTGTCTATTTTATGTATGAAAAAAAAATGTGTGAATTATGTGGCCATAAGGATATGATTCTGTTTAAATGTATGTTTTACACATCCTCTATGTCTCTCTTGTTATTTGTATCTGTTTAAAATTCACCCTGTGGCTCTGAAAAACATGTGGTTTCTCTGTGAAACATGTGACTGGCCTAAGGGTAAGGAGAGCAGGTCATATGACCTAAACACC
>JAQHUG010000027.1:12948467-12962401 GCA_028555095.1 Dicrostonyx torquatus | reverse complement strand
ACCTTCTGGCTTTCCGAGTTTCCATTAAGAAGTCAGGTGTAATTCTGACAGGTCTGGCTTTATATGTTACTTGGTCTTTTTCCTTTGCAGCAATTAATATTATTTCTTTATTCTGTATGTTTAGTGTTTTGATTATTATATGGCAAGGGTGCTTTTTTTAATTTAGTATATTTGATGTTCTGTAAGCTTCTTGCACTTTCATAGGCATGTCCTTCTTTAAATTGGAAAAGTTTTCTTTTATGGTTTTGTTTAATATATTTTCTGTGCCTTTGAGCTGAACTTCTTCTTCTATCACTACTATTCTTAGGTTTAGTGTTTTCATGGTATTTTGTATTAAGAATTTGCTGAATTTAACATTTCCTTGATCAATATCTATTTCCCCTATCATGTCTTCAATGTCCAAGATGCTCTCTTTCATCCTCTCTTGTATTTTGTTGGTTATGCTTGCATCTGTAGCTCCTAATCGTTTACCCAGATCTTCCGTTTCCAATAACAGTGAGCAGTATATAAAATTCAAAAGTAATTAAAATATATCCAACCAAAAGTAAGTGTTCCCCCTAGCTCCATCCCCTGTGTGTCCGATTCCCTTTTGGATAACGACAGTTCTCACTCTTAGGAGTGTATCCACACATTTGTAAATCTTTACAAAATGTTAGGAGCCAGGACAGCATAAGCAACAAGAAATGACCACTCACCCAGGCCTTAGCTTTGCTTTCTTGCATTTTTCCTGAAGTGGATCAGCCTTCTTCCCACAGGCTTCTGCGACAAAATTTAATTCAGATGTAAGTTTTGAAAATGTTGCCGTTTCTTTCTTTTATTCAGTTCACTAAATAACAGTTACTAGAAACATCCTCAGTAAATTTCACAAGATTGTCTTACTTCATGAAATGCTCATGCTCATGCATTTTGTAGTCACCAACTTTGAAATTTAAAAATCTAACTTTATTCTTTCCATAATTGAATCTACTTACATTCCTCCATTTCTCTTCTCCTCGGAAACTTCAAACCTCTTGAATTCTGCTGTGGCCTATTAATCCTTTACAGCCATTTCTGCAACACATGTATAAGTATGTATGTGTATAGAGACAGAGAGATGTGTTTCCTGTGTGTTGTGTAATATGTGATTTGAGAGTTAGTATTAGTAATTAAGGTTGGAGTAAAAGAACCTGTGTTTGCCTTGGCCAGGGCTACCAAGGAAAGCAGAACTGCTCAGCCAGTTCCTTCATTAAAACTGGTGTGTCTTAAGGCAAGTGGTGGTGGCCCATGTTTTCAATCCCAGCACTCGCTATTCAGAGGATCTCTGAGATGGAAGCCACCCTGATCTACACAGTAAGTTCCAGGACAACCAGGGCTACATAGATAAACCAAGCCTAGGAAAAAACTAAACAAAACAATGCTGTATCTTGCGAATTATGGTTATTCCATAAGTCATGACATTATAAACAAACACAAATGAATTTGCCTATGTTTGTGACATAGCATGTATGTAACAGAAGGGGAAGAGTTACAGGCACCCAGGCATGTCTGCTCAATCTGAAGGAAGGACTGGAAACACATGAAGTAGAGCACGTGACCAAACAAACACCCCTCAGTCCCTGAGAAGGAATCCTACAAAGATAACTCAAAAGCAGCCACATTTTACCACTGCAGCTCTTTCCCTGAGAGTCTGTCACTGGGACAGCAAAAGAGGCAGGCACTATCCACCAGACTAGAGACACTGCATGTCCCCTGTGGCTCCCACCCCTCCTCTGCTCACCTGTGCAGCCTTCTTTCTAAAGATCTGTCTTACAGAAAAGCACTGATCTAAGATGACCAACCATCACAGGGTCTGCCTTTTTACTTTCAACTGGTTCTAGTCACATTGAAATCTTTGAGTATCTTCCAAGAGACACCATTGCCTACATCTGCAGGTAAGAGGGGCCCAGATTCCATGCCTGTTTAGGAATCTCATCCATAGATCTCGAAAAGACACAACACCAGCAGCTATTCAAGAAGAGTGATGGATGTCTAGGAAGGCCCCGATGACCCAGATACTCCACAGTGACTGTCTCGGCTTCAGCTCTCTGAGATGCTGAGCTACAAAGAAACAATTATTCCCTTTCCTTTCCATTCATAAAGGGCTAAGCTGTGATGCAAGGCGGAACAAGTAATAAAATGTGTTCTTGACTTTCTTATGGCCATCATTTGCATACCAAGGAAAAACTGGAGAGAACCCAATCATGAAATAGAAAAAGGAGCCAGGCTACTGGCGGGCAGCTTCTGAAAAGCACTTGTTTTTATAGACTTCCCAATTGTCTGCCTCCTGTCGCACCCAGGCTTCTAGCAACACAGAAGCTAAAAATTGATTTGTGCATTCAGCCCAGCCAGAACCACCATGAAGACAGCCACAGCCTTGGTCCTGGTGGCTTTGATTGCCATAATGATGGGCATGGCTGGTGCTCAGAGATCTTCTTCCAGAAGTGAGTTGAGGTGATCAAAGCCAAAAGCAGAGAGGAGCCAAAGACAACAAGGTCCTAGGGCAGAGCAGTCAGCCATGAGCTGCATCAAACTCACTTCCTTTGACCTATAAAAGTGATCAGTCTGCTTTTCTCAGAGAGAGAGAGAGAGAGAGAGAGAGAGAGAGAGAGAGAGAGAGTTGCATCTGACAGAAGTTGGGGTAGAGAGGTAGAGATCAAGGCAGCTCCTCTAGACTGGAGATGTACCTTGAATGTGGGGGTCACAGGAGCCATTGCTCAGAGATGATCCTGGAGTATGGGGGGATGGAGAGGTCTGGCTGTCATTAGAGGGTTTTTAGCATCTTCTCAGAATTACAGAAGGGGCTGTGATAGTGGAACATTCTTTCTGCTGAGACCGTATAGGCTTTGGGAGCACTCTCCCATGGCCAGGTAACACTCAGGCCTCAGAGAGACTGGAACTGGTGAAGCTGAGGGAAGAGCCCTGGGGTACAAAAGAGGATATGGAATAAGCTGGTTTCCTGCAGGTGATCAGGCTTTAGACCTCTAGCATCAATTCTCAACCTTGTCTTTCTGACTGCTTCAGACTCCATAAACATCATTGTGTATTTCAAGATTACAAAAACCTGGAGCTTGTCCCAAAGTGCCCACAGGAACTATTGGAGGTTGTATTGGACGATGCTCAGAAGATGAATCATGCCCTGGGAAAATAAAGTGCTGCAGCATTGGGTGTGGACACAAATGCATGGTCCCTGTCTTTAAAGTGAGTATAGTCCCATGTCTCACCACCTATTGCTGTGACACCATGACCAAGGCAACTTATAGAAGAAAAAGTTTATTGGGGACCACAGTTTTAGACAGTGAGTCATTGGCATCATGGTGGAGAACATGGCAGCAGGCAGACAGGCATGGTGCTGGAGCAGTAGCTGAAGGTTTACATCTTGACACACAATCATGAAACAGAGAGCAAACTAAGTGGGAATAGTGTGGGCCTTTGACACCTCCAAGCCTGTTCCCAGTGATATATCTCCTCCAACAAGGCCATACCACTAATCTGTCCACAAATGTGCCAACAACTGTGAACCAAGTATTCAAATGTATAAACCCATGGGGGCCCTTACCATTCAAACCACACCATCAGGTCAAGGTATATCTAAGGGAGGGAATGCCCAAGGTATGTCCATGGGACTTTGGTGGGACAGTCTCATGCTGCTTTGTCTACTGACTGCACACAATGGTCTAGATGTGACCAAGAGAAAGAAACTGGAAGGAAATGGCAGCAGGACACTGGGGTACAGGCTCTGTGGCCCTCTCCTCTGCAAAGATTCCCACAGTGACTACAGTGACACAAGTCATGTGACAAGGACCACATGGCCATAAACTGGGATATCTCACTCTTCCCCTTCCTAGCCCAGGAAGTCTGACTCTCCCAGAGAGCAGGCTTTCCTGAGAGGGACAGAGATAATGAAGTAAATGGAAATACTCGTTCATTTGAATGCCTTATGCAAGAGGTAGGCCTGTGCAGGAATGAGAGTAAGATGTAAATATAAATAGAGAAAGACCTGGGTGTCAGCATGAGCGCCGCACCAGTCTCTACTAAGTTCTGATAATGGAGACCAGCTTTTTCTCGGGAGAGGTGGGAAAATGTAAAAGGGAGATCAACTAGGAGAAAGCTTAAGTTAGGGTACACAAAGCCCACCAGACAAATAGGCAAGTTCTGGTGGGAGATTGTGGGTGTTCCTTGGCAGATGCGGGAATGATTGCCCTGGAGAGCTGTGGTGTCTGGGGGTGGGGACAGGACAACAAGGCCACATCCAACAGTAATGAGCTGCCCAGCACAGCATGAGGGCTGAACAACCGTATCTTTCTCAGCAGATGAAAATCATGATCAGATTTCTCTTACAGATGGATGACAGCCCTGTGAAAGATGGATTCGATTATTATCAGGATGACTGATGACCAGCTCCAGAAGATTTCTTCCGAATCCATGGACACATGCCTGCTACTCCCTAGCCATAGAATTGCATCCCCAGAAACTGAAGTCCTATTATAATGTTGTAACTGCTTTCTAGTTTTGTGTCTAAAATAAATGATCCTTGGCATTGTCTTGCTGCAGAGTTCTTCACATTTGAGCACCCTATTGTCTATTTTGATTAGCAGAGCCATCCCTGTAGCCTCCAGAGAGTCCCTTGAACACTGAGCCCACAGGATCCCAGCAGATAAAAGACAAGTTGTTCCTAAATAATCCCTCTTCCCATGCTGTGTCTGTGCCTGCAAACATGGTAGAGGACAGAAGAGTATTTTCTGGGTGCATTCTGTGACCTTAAGTCTGCTCAAGCAAACAAAATGAAGTGAGCATGTCCCAACAAGCAGGCCTGCTTGGGGCTGCATTTACTGGGTCATGATTCAGGAGGAGCAGGAAGGGCTCAGGAATTCCCCTTCTAAGGCAATACAACCTCCTGCTGGACTGGATCTCTAACTCCAGGAGCACAGCCATGGCCTCTGGGGTGTAGGTTCTGCTGTTCATGAGTAAAGAGGCTGGGGAGCTGGTTCAGGGGTTAATAGCACATTGCTCTTCCAGAGGACCTGAGGTCAGTTCCCAGCACCCATTACAGAAGTATCACAACTTCCTATAACTCTAGCTCCAGGGGGATCTGACACCTCAGACCCCATCAGACACTGGCCCTCATGTCACCTATATTCCACCCCCATACCTTGCACATAATTTAAAGTAACTTTTAGATTGTTCAGAAGCATGGATTAGAAGCACCTGTTCCTGTCTACATTCGGTGTTATAACTTAAGTGAAATACCTCCAGGAGTCTGGGGCCCTTCCCTATCCTTCGAACCCAGCACTGGTGCAGGGAAGGGCTTCTGCTTCTCCCCTGGTCTTAGCTGTATGACTGCAAGCCATTCCAGGTTTGATTGCCAGGTTCCCACAGCATTGTTGGGGTTCATGGAGGATGGCTACAAAGGCTCAGTCATGGGAAGGTAAACCCTTCCTTTAAGATCAGAATCTAATCAGGAAACATTCCGCCTCTGTTATCTCTCCTAGATCCCCAACTTCGTCTGCCAACATTTGCTGTCTCAATCACAGCACTGCTCCTGCACCTCACACAGCTTACGACATGATGGCCTGTGCCTCCTTCTGTGGAGTTCCCTCTTGTGTCTGTCTTCTTGTTCACCCACAGGGACCCGCCAGTCATCTGCCCTCCAGTTCCTTCCTCCAGGCCTGGTGCTGCTCTTTGCTTCTGCAGCTAAACTCAACTCCATGACTTTGCTTTCAAGCAGGTGACCTGAAGTGGCCTGACTTAAAGTCACCTCCGTTTCTCCAGCTGCTCCCCTGCACTTTGGATCATTATCTTATCACTCTAGATTCTACTTTCATTCCTCAGTTCCTCTGCTCCTCGGGACTTCTAAAACCTTTGAATTCTGCTGTGACCTATTAACCCTTTATAGCCATTTCTGCAACACATGTGGAAGTATGTATGTGTATTTAGACAGAGAGATGTATTTCCTGTGTGTTATGTAATATGTGATTTGACAGTTAGTAATAGTAATTAAGGTTGGAATAAAGAAGGCTGTGTTTGTCTTGGCCAGGGCTACCAATGAAAGCAGAACTGGCTGGTCAGTTGCTTCATTAAAACTGGTGTGTCTTAAGGTAAGTGATGGTGGCCCATGCTTTCGATCCCAGAACTCAGGATTCAGCGCATAAAGGATCTCTGAGTTAGAGGCCAATCTGGTCTACAGAACAAGTTACAGGACAGCCAGGGCTACAAAAATTAATCATGTCAGAAATAAAACCCTGAAACAATACTGTAACTTGGGAATTACGGTTATCCATAAATTATGACATTATAAACAAACACAAATGAATTTGCCTATATTTCTGACATAGCATGCACAGAGAGATGGATACAAGCTACAGGCCCCAGGCATGTCTGCTCAATCTTAAGGAAGGACTGGAAACACATGAAGTAAAGCATGTGACCAAACAAATGCCCCTCAGTCCCTGAGAAGGAACCCTACAAAGACAACTCCAAATCCAGTCCCCAATGACTGGGGCATCCCACAGCTGTTGGCATTTTACCTCTACAGATCGTTCTCTCAGAGTCTGTAACTTTGACATCAAAAGAGGCAGGGTCTCTCATTGGGGACCAGGGACGCTCATGTCCCCTGTGGCTCCCATCCCTCCCCTGCTCACCTGTGCAGCCTTCTCACTAGAGATCTGTCTTGCAGAAAAGCACTGATCTAAGATGACCAACCATTACAGCGGAGCCTGTCTCTTTATTTTCAAGTGAAATCTTTGAGTATCCATCTCTTCCAGGAGCGACATCCACACTTCCTTCTGCAGGTTAGAGGGGCACAAATTCCACAACTGTTAGTATCTCATCTATAGAGCTCCAAAGGACACAAGCACCATCTCTCACAAATACAGGCTAGAGCCTTACACAGCTGGATGTCTAGGAAGCCCAAGATAATCTAGACACTCCACAGTGGCTATCTTGGCTTCAGCTCTCTGAGCTGTTGAGCTACACAGAAACAATTATTTCCTTCCCTCTTCATTCATAAATAGTTAAGCTGTGGTGCAAGGGGGAACACAATGCTAAACTTTTCCTGGTTATCATTTACATACCAAGGAAAAGCTGGGGAAAGAAACAGTCATGAAATAGAAAAAGGAGGCAGACTCTTGGAGGGCAGTTTCTGGAGAGCTCTTGTTTTATGGACTTCCCCCATTGACTGCCTCCTTTCACACCCAGATCTCTAGCAACATGGAGACTATAAATTGATTTGTGCATTCAGCCCAGGCAGAGCCAACGTGAAGACAGCCACAGTCTTGGTTCTGTTGGCTTTGGTCACTATGGAGATGGACATGGCCTGTGCTCAGAGATCCTCTCCCGGAGGTAAGTGTGCTAAGGGGATATGAGTTGAGAGCAGAGTGGACTCAAAGACCACTAGGGTCTGAGACTCACCTGCCACAGGGGAAAGCCATGTGCCCACTGGTTGGATCAAACTCCCTTCATTTAGCCTAAGAAGTGCTCAGTTTGTTATTTCTTATCTTTCTTAAAAGACAGAGAGGGACAGAGAGAGAGTTGCATCTGACTGAAGCTATGGTAGATATCAATGCAGTTCATCTAGTCTGGAGATGTGCCTTGAATGTGGGGGTCACTGGAGCTATTGCTCAGAGATGAACCTGAGGTATGGTGGGATGGGAAAGGTCTGGCTGTTATTAGAGGGTTTATAGCATCTTCTCAGATGTACAGAAAGAGATGTGATGGTAGAATGTTCTTTCTACTGAGACTGTTTAGGCTTTGGGGAGGGAGCACATTCTCCCATGGCCAGACTGAGCATCCAGGCTTAAGAGCAAGTCTGGAGCTAGTGAAGCTGAGGCAAGAGTCCCATGGTATAAAGGAGGATATGGAATAAGCTGCTTTCTGCAGGTAACCAGGCTTTAGACCCCTCACATCAATTCTCAACCTTGTCATTCTGACTGCTTCAGGCTCCATAAACACCATTGTGTGTTTCAGGATTGCAGAAACCTTGTGCTTGTCCCAAGATACCCACAGCAGGTGTTAGACCTTGTCTTGAACTCTGCTCAGGAGATGAATCATACCCCAGGAAAAGAAGTGCTGCCGCATTGGGTGTGTTCATGTCTGCATAGTCCCCATCTTTAAAGTGAGTATAGCCTCACGTCTTACTTTCCTATTGCTGTGAAGCTATGACCAAAGCACTTATAGATGAAAGAGTTTCTTTTGGGCTTACAGACAGTGAATCCATGACCATCTTGATGGGGAGCATGGCAGCAGGCAGGCAGGCATGGCGTTGGAGCAGTAGCTGAAGGCTTACATCTTGATATGATATCATGAAAGAGAGAAAGAGCTAAGTGGGAATAGTGTGGGCCTTTGACACCTCCAAGCCTGTCCCCAGTGATGAATCTCCTCCAACAAGGCCACACTTCCTAATTTGTCCACAAATGCTCCAACAACTGTGAACCAAGTATTCAAATATGTAAGCCCATGGGGGTCGTTACCATTCAAAACACCATACCCTTTCCAGATATGTCCAAGGGAGTAATTGAGTGTCCAAGGAACTTGGCTGGGACCATCTCATGTTGCTTTGTCCTCTAACTGGGCAAAAGAGTCTAGATATGTCAAACAGAGAGGGGCTGCAAGTAAATGGCAGCAGGACACTGGGGTACAGGCACTGTGGCCCTCTCCTCTGCAAAGATTCCCACAGTAACTACAGTGACACAAGTCACCGTGACAAGGACCACATGGCCATAAACTGGGATATCTCACTCTTCCCATCTCCAGCCCAGGAGGGCTGACTCTCCCAGAGAAAAGGTGTTCAGGGGAGGGGGAGAGATAGTGAAGTGAGTAGGAACCATCATTCAGTTGAATACCTTACACATCAGGCAGGTTGAGCTGGAGATATATCACTGGAGAGAGGCTTGGGGGTGTCAAAGGCCCACACTATTGCCAGTTATCTTGCTCGCAGCTTCATGATTGTGTGTCAAGATATAAGCTTTCCACTACTGCTCCAGCGCCATGTCTGTCTGCCTGCTGCTGTGCTCCCCACCACGATGGTTTTGGACTCCCTGTCTGAAACTTGGTCCCCAATAAACTCTTTCTTCTATACTTGTCTTGGTCATGGTGTCACAATAGTAGGAAAGTGAGACCCTGGACTGTACTCACCTAGGAAACAGGAGGTTTGCAGACATGACCACACCCATTGCTGCAGCACTTCATAGTCTCAGGGCAGGAATCATCTCCAGAGCATCTCTCATCACAAGTTCCAAAAGTACCTGGGGGCACCTCAGGACAATCTCCAGGTTTTTGTAATCCTGAAATTTACAATTGTTTTTATGGAGCCTAAAGCAGTTAGAAAGGTAAGGTTGAGAATTGATGCTAAAGGTCTGAAATTCTGGTAGCCTGCAGGGAATCAGCTTATTCCATATCCTCCTTTGCACCCAGGGCTCTTCCCTCAGCTTCACCAGCTCCAGTCTTGTTCTTTGGCCTGAGTGTTACCTGGCCATGGGAGAGTGTGCTCTCTCCCCAAAGCCTATACAGTCTCAGAAGAAAGAACTTTCCACCATCACAGCCCCTTCTGTACATCTGAGAAGATGCTGTAAACCTTCTAATGACAGCCAGACCTCTCTCATCCCATCATACCTCAGGCTCATCTCTGAGCAATGGTTCCTGTGACCCCCCACATTCAAGGCACATCTCCAAAGTATAGGAGTTGCCCTGATCTCTACTCAGCCCCTGTTAGCTGCAACCCTATCTATCTGTCTGTCTATCTAAAGATAGATAGAATTCTAAAGATTTCTATCTATCTTTAGAAAGATAAGAAATGTGGGGATCAGGAGAATTCTGGGAAGAGGAAAGACTCAGTATGCAGTTGTCATCCTGATGTAGAGGAAGCAAGATGTGACTGCCTCGCTGGAAAAGGTACCAACCCACATGACTAACACAGACAAGAATTATGGGCTAATATAAGTTATAAGAATTAACAAGAAGGTCAACCAGTTTATAATTAATGTAGACCTCTGTTTATTTCCTTGAAACTGAATGACTGTGGGACCGGGGTGGGCAGAAAGATTTCCTAGGATCGGCTGGGTTCTGTAAGCTCTGGATCCCTGGGTTTGTTGAATTGGCACAGCCCTGTGTGAGGCCTCAAGGGTAGGGAAACTCCCCTTTACTGGACTCCACAGATGAAAAAAACCCTTTGATGAAATCAAGGCAGCTCTACTAAATGTACCTGCTTTGACACTACCAGATGTCACAAAGCCCTTCCACCTCTATGTGCACAAAAAAAAAGGGAGTTATCAAAGAAATACCAGTGCAAACCCTTGACCCATGGAAGAGGCTGGTAGTCTACTCATCAAAAAGTTTGGACCCATTGACCGCTGGTTGGCCTCCTTGCCTCTGTATAATAGCAACAACTCCCTTACTAATTAAAGACTCAGACAACTGACCTTGGGACAAACCCTTAAGGTAAAAAAAAAAAAACCATGCTATTGAGGGGATTCTTAACACCCCCCCATAGATGGCTGACTAATGCTTGGCTGACTCACTATCAAGCTCTTCTCTTAAGCTTACCCAGAATTCAGTTGCCACCCTGCTGCTGGATCAAGACCTGGACCAACCTCTCCATGACTGTATGGACATCCTGAGTCATCTTCATCGACTAGACCAGACCTCAAGTACGTCCCTCTGATGAGGGTTGAGGTAACATGGTTTACTGATGGCAGTAGCTTTATCAAAGATGGTAGCAGGTATGCAGGCACAGCCGGCCCTACTCAGGGAGAGGTAATATTGGCAGAGACCATATGCCTGGGACATCAGTACAATGGGCTGAACTGATGGCTCTGATTAAGGTACTACGGTTGGAAAGAACAAGAGACTTAGCGTCTATACTGATAGCAAATATGTGTTCACCAAGGTACACGTCCATGGTGCCATCTACAAGGAAAGAGGGTTATTAACTGAAGAAGGAAAGATTATTATAAGTAAATAAGAAGAAGGTAAGAGTCTCTATTTAAGTGGTCACCATGGTTAACTACCCTAGTGTCAGCTTTGGCTGAGCCCTAAGTCCTCTTACTGTTGACTCTAATCTGTGGACAATGTATAATTAGCGCCTTGGTTACGTTTGTCAAAGGGCGTACCTCCACAGTCCAACTAATGGTTTTCAAACAATAGAAGCCTGTAGACCAAACCACAACATTTCCAATTTTGAGATGATGCAATACTCAAGGGGGGAGTAGGAGAGCCAGACATACTAGGCTCCTAATACCTCACTTAAAGCTAGGCCTCAGCTCCTGCCTCTTGAAACTGAGCAGGCAGTTTCTGACGAAGCCATGAACAAAGGACACACAATACCAATGACTCTGATGGTGAGGTCACCAGGGAACTGCATGTACCAGATCTAAGCCAGCCTCTCAGTACCTCAAGGCAATGACCAAATAAGGACAGATCTTGGGATTTGTCCAAGCCTGCCCAAAATTGCAAAGACTATAGCTTTAGTCCTCCCCTGTTAACTCTAACCAATCAGAAATGTACTAGTCTGATTGGCACTCATATAAGCCAATCCGAGATAGAATGACCTTGCTTTCTTTAGAATTCCTTTAGCTGTGTATAAAGGGAACCTGGAGCTTCTCTTGGGAGTGTCGGGTGTGTGGAACCTCCATGCTGGATCTCTTTTTATCTCGAACATTAAGCACTCTTGTTAATGGCATACATGTGTGCTCTTTGAGGGACTTCTCTAAGACCCCAACAGTTTCAGGGTGAAGGTGTGTTTCTTTCGCTGGCTCTGGTCATAGGGCCAAAGTGTGTTTCCTTGGCTCTGGCTCAGGGTCAGACTGTGTTTCTTTGGTTCTGGTTTAAGGGCCAAATTGTTTCTTTCAGTGGCTCTGGTTTCAGGGCTAGGGTGAGTTTTTTGTTTTGCTTTGTTTTGTTGGCTGACTGATTTCAGGGCCAGGGTGGATTTCTTCAGATGGCCCCGTTACCCTACGTTAGGTCTCCTTTTATAGCTCCTTCATCTGTCCAATTTTTTGTTCACCACCTGGATCTGCCTTCCATCTGTCCTCCAGTTCCTTCATCCAGGCTGATCCTGCTCTTTGCTTCTGCAGCCAAACTCAACTCCACAGCTTTGTTTTCAAACAGGTGACCTGATGTGACCTGACCTGCAGTCACCGTAATTTCTCCAGCTTCTCCTCTCCACCCTGGTTCATTACCTTGTCAGTCTAGCTTAAACCTAGATTCTTCTGTTTGTCTGCTTCTCGGGACTTCTAAAACTTCTTGAATTCTGCTGTGGTCTATTAACCCTTTACAGCCATTTCTGTAACACATGCATAAGTACATATGTGTATATAGACAGAGAGGTATATTTACAGTGTTTTGTTTAATATTGATTTGAGAGTTAGTATTAGTAATTGAGGTTGTAATTAAAAAAAAATGTGTTTGCATTAGCCGGGGTTACAAGGGAAAGAAAAACTGCCTGGCCAGTTTCTTCCATTAAAACGGTGTGTCTTAATCCAAGTGGTAGTAGCCCATGCTTTAAATCACAGCATTCAAAAGGCAGAGGCAAGCCGCTCTCTATGAGTTGGAGGCCAGTATGATCTACAGAGTGAGTTCCAAGACAGCCAGGCACTACACAGATAAACCCTATCACAAGAAAAAAAGAAAAAGTAAATAGAAAATTGATCTTATAAATTTATGGCTATTCCATAAATTATGACATTATAAACAAACACAAATGACACAGTATGCACACAGCAGAACTGGAAAAGTTACAGGCACCAAGACTGTTTTCCTCACTGAAGGAAGGACTGGAAACACATGGAACAAAGCTTGTGAGCAAACAAATCCCCCTCAGTCCCTGAGAAGTAGCCTGCAAAGCTAACTCCAAAGCCAGTCACATGATGGCTATGGCATCTGCACAGTTGTTGGCATTTTTCCACTACAGCTCTTTCTTGGGAGTCTATAATTGGGACAGCAAAAGAGACAAGCACTCTCTTCAGCAACTAGGGATGCGGCATGTTCTCTTGTGACTCCCACCCCTCCTCTGCTCACCAGTGCAGCCTTCTTTCTAAAATCCTGTCTTACAGAAAAGCGTGGGTCTAAGAAGACCAACCATCACAGCGGAGCCCGCCTGCTTTGTACTGGCTAAAGTCATTTGGAAATCTTTGAGTATCCATCTCTTCCAGGGGAAGCCTCATTGCCTCCTTCAGCAGGTTAGAGGGGAATAAATTCCACAATTGTTTAGGGATCTCATGTATAGAGCTCCAAACAACACAAGCACCGTCCCTCCCAGAAGAAGGCTACAGCCTTACAGAACTGGATGTCTCGGAAACCCCAGATGGCCCTGACATTTCATGGTGCCCTCTCTGCTTCAGCTCTCACTCTGAGCCGTCAAGCTACACAGAAACAATTATTACCTTTGCTCACTATTCATAAAGAGCTAAGCTGTGCTGTAAGGAGGAACTCAGTGTTCAAACATACTTAGTTTTTCCCCCCTGGCTATCTAGCCTACCTATCAAGAAACAATGCTCTCGTTGTATTTAGAGAGACACCAGTTATGAAATAGAAGGAGCCAGGATATCCGCAGGCACTTTCTGAAGAGTTCTTTTTCTCTATACTTGTTGATTGCTTGCCTCCTGTCACACGTGTGCTTCTAAAGTTGCTGAGACTATAAATTGATGTGTGTGTTCAACACAGTCAGAGCCAACATGAAGAAATCCACAATCTTGGTTCTGCTGGCTTTGATTGCCTGTACTCTGTCTTCTACCACAGGTAAGGGTGCTAAGGGATTACAGGCTGAGAGCAGAGAGCGCTCAAAGGTCACCAGGGCCTGAGACTCGGCTGCCACAAGGGAAAGCCATGTGCTCACTGTGTAGATCAAAACTCACTTCTTTTGACCTATATAAGTGATCACACTACATTTCTTATATGAGAGAAAGACACACACACACACACACACA
>JAQHUG010000027.1:12913679-12940392 GCA_028555095.1 Dicrostonyx torquatus | reverse complement strand
ACATGGATCCCAGGGATGGAACTGAGGTCATCAGCCTTGGCCTTTGCCTGCTGAGTCATCTCAGCAGCCCTGACTGCTGACTTTCTAAAGCCCAGGAGGGCCTAACAACATGGCCTCTATTATTACTATTTCTTCGTAGTTGTAGTAGTAATAGTAGTAGTATATCTTTACCCTGAACTTGTTTGTTACTTTGAGCATCTTTTATGGCTATAAGGGAATTATAAACAAGAAAGCTTTTGTTTTATAATCCAGAAATTCCTTACTTTTCTATATTGCAAGTTTTGCTTGAAAATGCACCAAATCTTTCTTCTGTCCTCTCTTTCTGCCTTAGTCCATTCGGGCTTCTGTGGCAGACTACTACAGACTGAGCAGTTTACAAGTGGTTCCCATCTGCATGCCGCAAACGTCTTAGACTGTCCTGTGTTAGTGCATTACTTCCAGTACCTGCTTAGGTTTGAGTGAGCTTTGACCATGACAAATCACCAAACCCTTGAGGATTTAAAAACAAAACAGAGCAACAAAATAACCAACTGTTTATCTAGCTCAAAATTCTGTGGGTTGGTTGGGAGGCCTAGTTTGGCATCTGCAGGCCCCTGGCTTTTCTGATGGGAAATGGAAGATCAAAGTGGATCTCATTTGCATGACTTGGGACTGTCAGAATGCCTGGGTCATGTGCTTTGTCACCTAGTAGTCCACATCAAACTCCTTGGATGGCGGTGGCAAGATTCCAGGATCCTTAAAGAGAAAGTACAGACCTCCCATGCCTCACTTGCTCTGAACATCCCACTGCTCATTAGATAAAAATAAATCGTCTTCAAATCATAATTAAACAATCAGTGGACCAAATAATTCAGTGTTTAGATGCTATCAAAGGGAGAGTAAGAGTCCTGTAAAGAAGTGAGCTTATAGAGACACAAGGGCTCTCTGTGGGGTCTTGTTTTTCCCATCTAGCACAAGAGGACCCTTTTCTACATTTGTCTAAGAGATATTCACAGCACGGAAATGTGATGGGTCTGTGACTACTGATGTTTTGGAAACTACTGCATTTCATCTACTGCTTATACATATTTCTTCAAATTTAAACATCTTTTAAAATCAGGATAAATCAAGCCAGGCAGTGGTGGTGCACACCTTTAATCCCAGCAGACGGGGGTGGGGGGCAGAGTCTAGCAGATCTCTGTGAGTTTGAGGCCAACCTGGTTTACAGAGCAAGTTCCAGGACAGGCTCCAGAGCTACAGAGAAACCCTGTCTCAAAAAACAAAACAAAACAAAACAAAAAATCAGGATAAGTCTTGGAGTAGATGTCAGGTCACAGTTTAATAAGCAAGGTTTCATTCTTCTTAATTAAATAGGAAATAGTGGTACTTCTTTAAAATGGATTGTTTCTTAGATTCAGTAAAATTCAGTAAATGTGACTGTCTAGTTGACTGTAGGGCAGGCCATTCCAGATTGTTCTCAGCTCGGCATGTAAGTATAAGGACAGGAATGGACTCCAGTGGGCAATGATGTCAACTAACAGCAATGTTGGGACCATTTGGAGTCCTGGCTTCCAGCTGCTCTTCCCTGCTAGAGATCTTTACTTTCCTTCTGATTCGAGTTATCAGAGGATGAAGTTTTCACCTGTTGGCCCACCTGACTTTCCTGTGAATCTAAAATCTGTTCCAAATCAAAGCTTTGCACATGCAGAGCTATGAGGAGCAGGTATTTCCCAGGGGTGCTCCTCAATGATAATAAAGTCAAGCCCCCAGGGCTATCGCATGGATTAGGTGGTTAGACAGGGAAGAGTTGACTCTTGCCTCTGGCATTTTGATCTTGGGTATCCCCATCAAGATGAATGTGTTACCTAAAATTCAAACCCCTTTTTTGTTTGTTTGTTTGTTTGTTTTTGTTTTTGTTTGTTTTGATTTCTGAGACAGGGTTTCTCTGTATAATAGCCTTGACTGTCCTGGATCTTGTTCTGTAGACCAGGCTGGCCTCAAACTCACAGTGACCCACCTGCCTCTGCCTCCCAAATGCTGGGATTAAAGGCATGTGCCACCACTGCCCAGCAAGTTCAAACCTCTTAACAAATAGCTACATGGCTTGGTGGCAGTGCACTTACCTGCTACACATACAGCCCTGGGGTCAACCTTAAGCACCGGGGATGGGGGTGGGGAAATCATTGTTTCTTCCTTAGGAGCTTGTTGCTTGTTAAATGGAAAACACTGAGACTGTTGAATCTTACCAGGGCTATCACAGCATAGGATCCTGGAGCTGAAGGTAGTACCTGGGCTGTAAGACACTGAGAAATCAGGCTGAATTTCAGCCAGAGGTTTCCCTTCTGCCCACCAGCTCTCCTAGAACTGGGAGGCGCTATGCAGGCTGTTAGGGAAGAAAACTCAGCAACAGTCATATCCGGCTGTGTACTGCACGGGCTGCAGCAGTGACCTGTCTGGCAAGTAAGTATGCCCATCAGGACACCAGTAGCATGACTGCTATGGGGACAGCCAGCAGCTCTCTGGTTGCATTTGAGGCCCACGCCACAGGATGGAACTCAGATGGAACTCCTGTCGGACTCTGCAAATCTTGTCAAGAGACCATGGATGAGGTGATATAGGCCCTAGTGGGTTTCTACAAAAGCATAAAGGCCAAATAAATTATTTAATAAGGACAGTAAAATAACACAATTAAAACAATAAAATAGGCCCAAGTGATGGTGGCACATGCCTTTAACCCCAGCACTTGGGAGGCAGAGGAGAGCAAAACTTTGAGTTCAAGGCCAGCCTGGTCTACAGAGTGAGTTCCAGGACAGCCAAGACTACGCAGAAAAACCCTGTCTCGAAAAACAAACAACAAAACAAAAGACAGTATCTAAACAGTATCTAATACTGCAAAAAATACTTTTCTGAAACTAAATGCAGACATTTTGTTTAATAATTGAAGTTTGTTTGTGGGAATGGAGAGATGGCTCAGTAGTTAGGAGCACTGACTGCTATCCTAAAGGACCCTGGTTCAATTCCAGCACCCACATGATAGCTCATAACTGCCTATAACTCCCATTTTAGGGGATCCAACACCTTCACACAGATATACATGCAGGAAAAAAATGAAAATCTGGGGCCTGTGAGACGGTTCACTGGTTAAGATGCGTGCCAGCAGCCACGATGACTGTTCAGCCCCTGAAGTACACATGACAGAATGAAAAACTAACTCCTGCAGGTCGTCCTCAACCCCCACATACACACTCTAAAACATCCACATCCAAACACGCATGCCTCACTATCACCTGGAACTCCAGCCGTGAAGTGTCTAACACCCTGTTCTGGTTTCTAGGAAGCACCAACACACGTCATATATGCACACCGTCACATACATATACACATACATTTAAAATATCACCTTTAAAAAGGATTTGGTCAGCTCAATCAAAGGTAGCATCTCCAAATTCAACATAAAAAAATGAGAGAGAGAGAAAGCCCTTGGTGATGAGGAGCCATCTGCTGTAAACCCACTCAGCCTTCCATCAGGGGAGCCACTCAGACTGTGGGAGAAGCAGGGTCTTGGTAATCAGGAAGGCACAAGTTAGGCGAATGACAGACAGACACAACACACAAGAGAGTGGTTGGAATCTACTGCGATTTTACTGAATTCATGTTTTCATTATACAGTATTCAAACAAAGAACAAGCCAGAAGGTCATGTATCATTAGTTGGCACAGTATGAAAGCTTCTTTTAGTCACATCAGCGATTTTTAAGAAAAGCATATTATCAGGAACAGGTGTTAGACATAAAACGTCCTTAGAAGAGGAACTCTTGTCCTTGGGAACATAAATCGCAGACAAGTGGTTTCATCTTATCTAGGAATAGAAAGTTTCTCTCTCATAATTGCTATCATGGCCCTTCCTTTTTCTAACCCTTTCTTTATCTCCTCTAGTGACTCTCTGCACCTGCTGAAATGTACTTCTTTGTACTTTCTTATGCAGCAGACACCATGGGGGTTGGGATCTAGCAAGCCTATCCGTAAATGGTAGAGCTAAGTAATTCTACTTTTGGCTCTCATATATCACATACCTATGACTATCATCCTCATATCTTCCTGTGTTTGGAATGGGGTCATCTGGTGACTCAGTTGTACTCCTGGGTGGTTCCCACCACTTACCCCCTATCCTAAACTTTACTACCCCATGAGCCTTACGTGTTAGAATACACAATCTTGCAAGGGATATTTTCCTAGTTTCTTTATTCCCAGAATGGGGCTTTCCTAACAACATCTGGATCTTAACCTATGTTTCCTCCGAATCATCAGTCTTTACTAGGAAAAGTTCCCGCTGCTGTAACTCATCAATAATGCCTCCCCCCACACTGATCTCTTTTCGCTTTCATCTAGAATTTGCACAAGGGCTTGAACCACTGGAGGCATCTTGAGCCCTGTTTTAGTATCATTATCAAAACTATCATTCCCAGGAACATCAAGGGGTTCTCTAGTAAGATTATGCGTTTGGCCAAGTACAGCAAAGAACATTATCAGGAAAGAATAGCAGAGGCAGCTAACCATCTATGACAGCAGTGAGAACGCAATCTTCCATTTGAGTTCATGACCTGAGCTGATTGCCAAGGAACCGCAGGAGGCCTATCCGCGAACGGCAGGAACCAGAGGCATCGTCACACAGGCGACTCTGCTGTGGGTGTGGCAAGTGAACCTTCAGAATTCGTGTTCCTGAGTTTCAGATCTTTGCACTGTATCAACTCCCAAAATGAGGATAAGGACACACTCTGGGCAGGCTACTGTCACATTAACACATTTATGCCGACAAGTGTCTTAGTTCTTGGTTCTCCCATCATCCTGTTGGTGAAACCCAGGGGACGCCCACAATCATGCTCACACTGAACAATTTGCTAGAAGAACTCACAGAGCTCAGAAAAGTCACTATATCCATGCTCATGGTTTTTTTTTTATTTTTAACTGCAACCAGCTACACATAAAAAATGGCAAAGAGAAGAGGTACCTAGGCAAAGAGCCAAAAGGTTCCAGGCAGAGACAGCCCAGGCGTCCTGGCCCAGTAGAGCCACAAGGGCATCTTTTGCTTCTGCCAGTGGCAAGGTATGGTGACATCCGTGGAGTACTGCCAGCCTGGGAGGCTCACCCTAGCAGACTCCATTTTCAGCAGGAGGGCATCTCTGCCCATTCCTCAGAATCACCTGGAAGTTTTTAAACACCCATGCCCTTAAATGTTTGGAAAAAGAATGAAAATATATTTGGCCGCCTCTTTGTGCTAGGTCTTTCAAAAACATTATTTTGTTCCATCTAAAGACTTTTTATGACGTAAATATTCATAACACCCCAATTTACAGGACCAAATGCCACGTCGCTGTGGTGGCTCTCTAACTGCTTTCTTGAGTCATTTAGACAATTCTGCATTGACACCGGGAGGACATTGTCAGTAAAAAAAAAATCTTAAACTAATTCATTCAGAGTTTGAGCAACTATAAACTAAACAAATCAACGAAAAAGGAAAACAATTAACAAATCTCTTTAACCAAAGCAGGCTCCGAGAACACCAGCCAATAATACTACTATACAGCAATATTTATAAGACGTGGAAGGGCCAGATAACCACGCGACTAAACTGCAATTGAAATGGTTAATCGGTTACAGTCTCCTGCAAGTGCTGAAGTTAAACCACGCACCAGGAAACTGCAGTGTCCAATAGGCTTAGTATAGGCGCTTGATCCGAATTAAGGGCTTCATCCAAATTGTACCTAGCGGCCCATGAAGATTAGAGTCACGGCCCCTCCTCCTGAGGAAACCGAACCTGGCGTTTGGCTCAAGAGCGAAGGTAGGAATGGTGGTGGTGCGGTCCATTGCGCCATCTGCTGGCTGTGACTGTGCAGAACGCGGGACTACCTGTAAACCTCACCTTTCTTCCCTTAATCGGCACGCCTCTCCAAAATAAATACTATCCTTATTTCAAACACAGAGAAATTGGGCCTCAGAGACATGGCACATGTGTCCTAAATCAAAAAGTTTATGAATGGCCTAGCCGATGTCCTTGCTTCCCAAACCAAAACTCTTTCCTGCAAACCGTGCTATCTCCCCAAACACAGCAGCCATGAGAAGTCAGTGTCTTCCTCTTTCTACACTTTCCTCTAAGCTGTACGGAACAAAGCAAACGACCCAGCTTCTCCGAGCAGCAACCACAAATGGGAGTGGCCGTGGCTGCCCCTACGGACTCGTTCACAGCAAAGCTCCGCACCTGGGCCCGTTTCTTCCGCTCACATTCACCTTTTCCAGCTCTGAGAAAAGACATAGAAATTTTTCTCAGTTCTTCCCTCCCCCCCCCCACTTCCCTAGCCAGAGCCCCAAAGCTACTATACCCATGAGCCTCCTGACATGGGCGGTGGGGACAGCTATTCCTGGGCTGTCGTCATTGTTCTGGTGTGTAGGCAAACATGGCCGTTGGCCCCACACACTTGGCAGGTATGAGGAGGTTTCCTTTTAAATCTCCCTTTGGAATTTTGGCTCAAAAGTTCTGCCCATTCTTTCTTAGCTCTTTGCTTTCATGTAAGTTGTTTATGCCCTCAGGGCCTAGTTTATACTTTTCGGGTCAAGAATACCTATTTGCAGGCTGGAGCAAGAAGTCCTCTCTCCAGAGCAGAAACTGAACATTTGGGGAACCCGGAATTCAGTTCCCATCGCCCATCTAGAGCAGTTCACAATCACGTGTACCTCCAGGTCCAGGGGATCTGCTGCCCCCTACTGATCCCCGTGAGAGCCTGTATTCACAAGCACAGACCTAGACACAGATGCAATTAAAAGTTATGAAAAACAATAAATCTTTTTTTATAGGTTACTCATTTCATAGGGAATCTCATGACAAATGGGTGAACCTCAATGTGAACCATTTATCAGGAACTGACACGATACTGTTTTGGAAAATGGTAGGAAAACCAACGGGAAAATGAAAGTGAGAGTTGGCTGTATCAGCAGACACCCTTCATCAAGAGGGAGTATAACTCATATTGGAGAGAACCCACCGTGTTTAGTGTGCTGGAAAGCTCAAATGCAATCCCAGCAAGCCAGCAGTTTTCTCCTCTTGCTACAGGTTTGGATAGCATCTGTTCCAAAGATGCACGTGCCTCTATCTTGGTCCCCAGTGTGATGGTATTGGCATGGGAAAGGGAACCCATGGACTTGAGCTAGGCCATTGGAGCACCCTCATATCTGTCTCACAGGCAGGTTGAATCTTGCCGGGGTGTATTAGAATTATCTAAAATGGGTTCTTATAAATGTGGGTGCTTGGGTTTTCCTAAGCTCTCCCTTCCTGAATTACCATGTGATCGCTCCCTTCTACACAGCACCAGGCTGCCATCCACTGTTTGATGTAATGAGAAGGTGTTCACCAGTAGCTGATTAGACCACGCCTAATCTTAGACCATTTGCTTCAGAAATTGTAAGCCAAATAAACCTTTTTTAAAACGAGAGCCATTCAGATTCAGGTATTTTGTGATAGCAACAGAAAACAGACTAAGACAAGGCTCACTGACAGTCCTCCGTGCAAACCCACAGCACCAACCCTGGACACAGTTATGAGTTTTAATACCTTTTAAAACTGCCTCATAGAACCTTTTATAATTTAAGAAATGTTGAGAAACCCACACAGTACACTACCCCAGTGACCCCTTGACACTGTTAAAAGGCAAGTGATTTTACTGTCTACAGAGGTTTGAGAAACGGTGTGAAGTTGCTCTCTCCATTCGGTGTTTATGAGGGATACACAGCCTCACGTCATAAACTACTTCTCCTGAAAGACAGGAGTCATTGTAGGAAGACTCAGCAAGATTGTTTGTTTGTTTGTTTGTTTGTTTGAGACAGGCTCTCATTCTGTAGCTCAGGCTGGCCCAAAACTCACTAAGCAGCCCAAGCTAGTCTCAAAGTTGAAACAATCCTTCTTCCTCCACTTCTCAGGTGCTGGGACGATTGGCATGAGCCACCACACTTGCTCACCATCGTGTTCTAAGATTATACTTTTAGTAGGCATTCTCTGATTTTTTTCTTTTGGAAGGGGGGAGGATGAAGCAAGATCTCATGCAGCCCAAGCTAGCCTCAAACTTATTAACCTCACTATGCAGCTGAGGATGACCTTGAACTTTTGATCCTCCAGCTTCCACCTCCCACGTGACCTGTCATATTCCACACCTACCTAGATGAGCTATTTAAAACAATGTATCTAAATTCAGGCCTTAAGGAAGGATTCCGAGTACTGTAACCCACAGACAACTGCCTCCTTCTTAAACCTTTTATTTTTCCCACAGGAATAAGTCAATCATAATATAGTAACTGTATACTATATTATATAATTATATTATGGCATATGTAAAAGTTTTATCTAGGACAAAGATATTATAATGCCGAGTACAATTCTACTAAGCTACAGGCATTGGATACAGTGAAGCAAACTATCCCATGTAAACATTACAGAACTACTAGTTGCCAGTTGGCCAAGACTGTCGTTCCCTTTCACGTGGTTACTAAAAATGCAACAGAAATCTAGCTGAATCTGGGTGAATCTCCTTGCCCTTCACAAAGGAAAGAGCTAACTCAGAGCCACCATTCTCAAATATGAGACCCTCTAGGGGTGGCTAACATTTTAATTTCTCAATGAATACATATTTATCCATACTCACCAGCATTAAGTCAGAATCTACAGAAAAACAAGATCTTAAACAAAGCTATAATGCCACCAGCAACAGAGAGCCATCCTTAACTTGATGGGCCATGTGATTCTTATTTTCTTTCCTGTTGCACAGAATAATCACATGTGGTTGCAGGTTATGATTTTCTTAGGTTTCTTTACTAGTATGTATTGAACCATTTTCTTATATCTGCAGCATACATTGCCATTATTTACAAACATTTATTTTTAAACATAGGTGCGCGCGCACACACACACACACACTCACAGACACACACACACAAACTTATATTAGTGTGCTTTATTTTTTCACCACAGATGAGTTTTTCTGATATTTTCTCTTTATTTACACCGGGAACTCAGTGAACATTTCTATGAAGAGTCAGAGAGTTAAGACGTTAAGTTGTGTAAGCCATAGATTTCCTTTGTTACCACTCAGTCCTGCCACTTCAGGGGGTGTCCCCGGAGGATTTATAAATGAACCACTCGGATGACATTGCTCCAGTAGCTCCACCCTCTTCCTTGCTAGCAGGAAGCACTTCCTCTTTCCCTGAGACAAAAGCTCACTCACATTCTGCACCTTCCCTGCACCTTGATTCTTGCTCAAACTTTTGTGCTTCCGGAGTTTTCTTTCTCAATAAGGCCTATTGAAGTCTAATTCAACCAAGGCTAATCTGAAATTTCCTGTTGAGCCCTGGCCCTTTATTCCAGACTATAATAAACCCCACCACCACCACTTAGCAGCTGTTATTGACTCGGGGAACCACAGGACAGCTAGAAATGTATAGAAGAATAAGAACAGAAAACCCAGGGCTGAAGAGATGGCTTAGTGGTTAAGAGTGGTTAAAGCCTCTTCCAGAGGTCATGAGTTCAATTCCCAGCAACCACATGGTGGCTCACAACCATCTGTAATGACATCTGGTACCCTCTTCTGGTGTGTAGGCATACATACAGGCAAAACTCAATACGTAATAAATAAATAAATCTTACAACTTGGCTTTTTTAATATTTTTTATGGTTTACTTAACTTCATGTGCATTGGTGTGAAGGTGTCAGATCCCCTGCAACTGGATCTTCAGACAGTTGTGAACTGCCATATGGGTGCTGGGAATTGAACCCGGGTCCTTTGGAAGAGCACTCAGTGCTCTTAACCACTGAGCCATCTCTCCAGCCCCCTAAATAAATAAATCTAAAAAAAAAAAGAACAAAAGTCCCCTGGACATGCACTGTGAATGTTACCAAACTAGGCTCACTTTGTCCCCAGTACACAAACCACTGAAATGAAGGGATCTACAAAAGAGAAAGGATGAGATGGCCAAGGATGGTGACCGGTGAGAAATCCATTTCCTTGAAGGTAAGAGTTTTGAAATGGTTCAGGAGAGATGGGGAAGAGATGCTGAGTGCTTAGGATGTAATCGGAGCTTCCAGCTTGTGTCATAAACCTTCACCATGACCCCACATCAGGTGACCTCTATCCCTTTAAAATAGCAGCTGGCCCCATAGGAGCTGGGATGCAAGGAAAGCCATGGTCCACCACTACCCCACCTCCTCTTTAGACATATTCCTGTCACCCAGAAGGAGGAGATGAACCTGAAATTAAAAAGCAGGGATGATGTATGTTTGACATGTCCTGGCTTCTACTTCTACATCTCTTTAATTGTGTAAAGGACTCCCCATTTCCAACAAGGGAACGGAAAAATCATAGACACAGTAGAAGGGCAGCATCTGAGCACTGCAGAGCCACAGCAGAGAGCTTGTCTCTTCTGCCTCAAACTTTCTCTCTTTCTCCATGTCTGGAAAGCTCCAGAATCATAGATGACAAGTCTAGTCCCTGAACGTCTTGTCAGTCTAGAGAATAAGTGTGTGCAGGGTGCAGACATCATTTAGCCACCGGCCTGAATTCAGAAAACTTGGGTTTCATCCCTTTAGACATAGGAGCCTCAGAGCCATGTCACTGGGTGAGGTGGGGAACTTGTGTGCACTGTGGCCTGGTTTCCCAACACCATGACAATACCTGTTTCTCTACTGATAGACAAAGTATCCGCTTCTCCTGTAGGCCACCATAAACTTCTTGTGCTTGCTCTCTGATGCTGGGCATGAAGCATTGTCCTACTCTGCACCCCAAAAAGACTGGTTGGCACATCCTTTAACTTGGCTTTCTCTCTCCTGCTTCCATCTCCCTAGCAACTTTTCTCCTTCATTCTCTGGACAGCTGGATCACAAAAGTATCTGGGACATCTTACAAGCTATAGTCCCAAATTGTCATTCTCTGTTGTCCACAGGCAATTCATCTTCTTTCCTGCCCTATGTAGTCTCTTCATATCTTCATATCTAAATTGATGGCAAAGTCTTTATCTTTTTTTTTTGGCATGGTTTCTCTGTGTAGCCCTGCCTGTCCTGGAACTCACTCTGTAGACCAGACTGGCCTTGAAATCAAAGATCCTCTAGCCTCTGCCAACCTCCTCCCAAGTGCTGGGATTAAAGGCACATGCCACCACCCTGACATTTTCTGGGTGGGGGCCTCCACTGACTATCTAAGGGGGTAATGAAAGGCTCACTCCTGACATTTGACCCTCGAAGTATAAGCAACAGGATCAGGCAAAAACTAAAGCAAGGGAAGCCGTTTTTTCAAGAGGTCACATGTGTGGCACAAGGGCCACTCCTTGGCCCCCTGCCCCTGTTTCTCAAGTGCAGTAAAGAATTGACAGGGACAGCCGGGTGGTGGTGGCACACGCCTTTAATCCCAGCACTTGGGAAGCAGAGGCAGGCGGGTCTTTGTGAGTTCTAGACCAGCCTGGCCTACAAGAGCTAGTTCCAGCGCAGGTTCCAAAGCCACAGAAAAACCCTGTCTCGAAAAACCAAAAAAAAAAAAAAAATTGACAGGGACAAGAAAAAGCAATGTTCAATGCCAACAGTCATCAAAGAAATGCAAACCAAAACCGAGAGACATCACATCATCTACCCCAGTTAGAATGATTAGTATACAAAACCCAAAACAGCAAAGACTAGTAAGACTGTGGAGACAGGGGAACTCCCATGGGGGAAAATCTTGGCAGGAATGTAAATTAGTACAGCTATTACAGAAAACAGCACGAGGGTTCCTCAAAAACATGAAACGAGACAGTCATCTGATTCAGCAACCCCACTGCTGAATACATGAAGGAAATGAAATCATGATATTAAAGACATACCTACATTCCCTGTTACAGCATTTCCACAGTGGCCAAAATGTGGAATCCACTAAGGTGTCCACAGATGGAGGAACAGATAAATTAAGTAGCGTATATATTGGTGGGTGGTAGAATAGTATTTAGTCATGAAAAGAATAAGGTACTATCATTTGCAACAACATGGATAAAGCCAAAAGACACTGTGTTAAGTGAAGTAAGCCAGGCTTAGAAAGACAAACACTATGTGTTCTCACTCATTTGTAGCAAAGAAAATGTAAACGGAAGTGGAGTTTTTCTTTTGTCCTGGCAGCTCAGTCCCAAATAAACACACAAAAGTTTATATTAATTACAAAATATTTGACCTATTGCTCAGGTTTATTATTAACTAGCTCTTTTAACTTACGTTAACCCGTTTCCATTAATCTACCTTTTGCCCCATGGCCCGTGGCTTTGCCCGTCCTCTAGCACATCTTGTTCCTCTGGCACTGGCTTACATGTCTCAACTCCACCCTTCTTTCTCCCTGTATCTCCATTTGGCTTTCCCGCCCAGCCTCATTCTGTCTGACTATAGGCCAAACTGGCTTTACTATCAACCAGGGAGAGGAATGCATATTCATAGCAGACAGAAGAATTGTCCCACAACAGGAAAACATTGATATCATGGAAGTGGAGGGTAGAACAGTGGTTATCAGAGGCCACACAGGAAACATTATACAGGAGAAGGAGTTTGGATAATGGTTACCAAACGACAGTGGAGGAAGTGAGCCCTTGGTTCCCTACACACTAGCTGCCTACATCAATTCCTTATCTATCTCAAATAACTATAAAAGACTGAAGGCTCCCAAAACATGGAGTGATCAAATTTTGAGGTGACACAAATGGCAGTTACCCTGATTTGATCACTACATGTTGTATATGTAAACTGAACTATCACACAATACTCATAAGTATTAATACAACATACATGTTAATCTTTAACTTTAAATTTGATGCAAAAGTTAAAGAAACATAAGTCAAAAGACTAGATCTGTCTATAATTTCATATCTTTGAAATAATCACCATTTATAGTTTGGTAGACATTATACACATTTCTTCTACAGTACACCAGCAATTATGTACCTTTATAAACATCCTATTTCATATTCCATTATAATATATGATACATACTGTCTATGAGGAGGCTCATTGCCTAATTGCCACCATGCTTCCAGACACATGTCTCTGAGGTTTATCTGTGTTCATGGAGGCTTTTCTGTCTTGAGGAATCTATGCAGGCTGCTGCCACGGGACCTGGGACTGGAATCATATATCAAGAAGAAACACAGCACTGTCTGCTTTCCAGCCTGAGAATCAGGTAGAAGCATTAATCCCTGCTCTTGTTATACAAGACAAATGTGTTCACTGTGGAAAATTCAGAAAAGGTATTATCCACAGTCTTCTCACACAGAAAGCCACATTGGCATCCTAATGGAAGCTTACACACACACACACACACACACACACACACACACACACACCCTATCCTGTGTATCCATGGCTGGACACAGCTCTACCTGCTTTATATCAAAACCAACATCATAGCAGTAAGGCCTGTCTAGACACTAGAGGCAAAGAGAAAGAAGGCAGCTATGGCCTCTGAGAATTAGGAAGAACCATTTCTCTCTGGTCAGAAGACACAGATGGATAGTACCTTGCTTAGAACTCTTTATAAATTTACAAAGCTGGGAATATTCTTAGTGAAAAAAGTTTAAATAGCATTAGTTATCAGCTTATTCTCAACAACAGCTGGGAAGAAGAGGGTCGTAAGGAAGTTAGCCCAAACCTTGCTCCCTGACACTGATGTGAAACGTGAAGGCCTTTCATTCACTCCACTACCATCCCACCATTCATACTGCCCCCTGGTGGATATATTGTGTCACTGTACCTCTGCATCCCTCGCTTTTTCTAGGATTTCTAGCCTAGGATTGATTGTTGCCCCTGTAAATCTTGAGGGTGTGTCAGAATTGCCTGGGAATTGAGACCGAATGTGTAATCCAAGAGCAGCTTGCAAACACTGTTATCTAAGGCTTACAGGTCAGGCATAGATCTGTGGATGGCGGGGACAGAATGCTGGGGAATCCTACTGATGAAGGAGGCACCAATTTGATCCACCCAAAGTAGTCACTTAATTATGTGAGTGTAACACCCAGCTTGCTTCTTCCACAGTGCTATCCTGATAGAGTACAAAGGCTTTGAGGGGTCACTGTGCAGCAAGGGCATGCATAAGGTTCCCAACTGGGGGGAGTCTCATTAAACCCTAGACAAGAGCACCCCAAACCCAGGGTTCCTGCTTCAGTAGGTCTGATGTGGAATCCAAGAATCTTCATTTCTTCCAATGGATCTGTGCAACAAACAGATATTGGTGGCCCGTGAGTCTGCTCTTACTGCCGGCTAACTGCAAAGCGTGTGTCAGCCCTGCCCTTCCCTCTGAACTTCGCCGCCTCATTCTTTGCTGAAATCCTAGAGGGTCACAAATATTCCCTCTCTTGTGTGGCAAAACAGTTATAATTGACATAACTTCCATTCCCACCCTCCTGTCCACCCCTGCCTCACTAGCCTGAAAGTGCTATGGTTTTTGACAAATGTCCATCCAAAGACCCACATGATAAAGGCATGGCCCTTAGCCTCTAGCATTTTCGGAGATGGGGGAGTCTTTTGGAGGTGCCATACAATTGGAGGAAGTTAAGACACTGAAGGCATGAGCTTGAAGCAGATATCGGGGCCACTCAGTGCAGCTCCCTCTCTTTCTACCTGCTGCCTGCCCTGAGGTAGAGAGTTTCCTCTCCACATGATCCAATCGTGATGCACAGTTTTTCTCCAGGCACCATAAGCAATGGAGCTGTCTAACTATGCATGAAAACTTGTGAAACCATGAGCCAGAATAAACCTTGCCTCTTTGTAAGTTGTTTACCTTAGATACATGCCATCACGATCACAGAAAAATTATCTAACAGGCAGGCACAAAGTTACAACAGAATTACAGCACAGGATGGTGCTATTTAAACGTAGTAAGAATGTGGTGTTCCTCAATGGCTGCCCTGCCATGGTTACTCAGAAATGAAATCTCTAAACCACCTGTCCCCCTAGGAGTGCAGTGTGGGGCACTGTTAGCATCTCATGTAGTTCAATCATGCAAGCAATTCTAGGCATATTGGGCATTGAAACAAAGAGGACTGCAGTCCCTATTCCTAGGCAAAGCCCTGTGCTCTACCATACTGAGATTTGGATCTCATGTCAGCTGAATGGATGGGGAGCTATTCAAGTTACACAGAGGCAAAGTGTGGGTGCAGGTTCACAGAGGGGAGGTGTGGAGGAGAGAGCTTACAGATGGAAAGATTGGTAATTAAGAGGCTGGATCGGGGCTAGGGAAACGACTCAGTGGGAAAGTTCTTGCTGCACAAATGTGATGGCATGAGTTCCAATCCCTCATCTACACTAAAAGGCAGGTGTGACCATTCTGTGCCTATAAATTGAGAGCACTATATGGGGTGGAGACAGGAGGATCATGGGGTTTGTTGGCTGCCAGCATAGCTCTACTTCAGTGAGAGACCCTGTCTCAAGGGAGTAGGGCAGAGAGTGACAGAGTGGGACATTTGATGTCCTCTTTGGCCTGTTTACATAAGCACACAGGTGTGTGTATCTGCATACACACACATGCACACACCGATGCACATATAGCCCGCAAACATGACGATAAGGAGGAGGAGAGGAGGAGACAACAGCTGTGTAACACCGGACTAGGTAAGGCCATGTGTGAAAAGAAACTAGCCCTTGAGAATTTTTAATAACAGGGATGATAATAACATATTTAACATTAATAACATAATAACATTAACAACAGGGATTGAGCTGGGAGATACACACACGCACAATGTGTATGTATAAAATGCAGCACGTACAAGTGCCTAGTGTGTGCCAATTCCCTTTCTCCCCACCCCATTTCTCGCTGTCACTCAGAGTGGTTTCCATTCTTTAGTGGTTTTAATTATGAGGCAGTAGCTATTTTCCTCCACTTGGCATGCTGGTATGAAAGTATGGCATTACGCAATGCTAAGAGAGATCTTTCATTCAGAAACACCAGATACGTATCAGGGTAGGCCTCAAATGCCTGTCTTGACGTAGGTTGCAGATGCCAGTCTGGCTCAGTAGGAGGGAATATGTCATCTTCTCTCTGTCTCGGACCATCTGTGCCATATCAAAGGAGACTTCACACAACAACACAATGCTGTAGTAAAGAACATGTCCTCAGTTGCACAGGTGTTGGCTAGGCTGGAGCTGGGGTCAAGTGCAGTTAGTCTGGTCTGGTCTGGCCCGGCAGACCCTTATGCTGTCTAGATCTGGTTCAGATGAGAAGGTGTAGGCGGGAGAAAACACATCTCTCATTTTCCCAGGGTGCGGACCTTACACTGTGGTCCCTGCCAGGTCTCACGCTCTACTTTCAGAGTTTAAGGGGCAGGAGAGCTGGCATTTGGAACAGTTCGGTTCTCACTAATCATTAGTTGGCAACAATCCCTTTGTCTTGCAAGCAGTCTCATCAAGAACGAAGGCACTTTGGGTGGTGGGTGGTGACAGTCCCCTCTAGTCAATGTTGTACTCTTTATTGCCTGTGACATTTTTTTCATCTTGTCCCAAGGAATGACTCTTTATCAGAAATTGTTCACATGCTATACTTCTTGACCTTTGTACAGGAACCATGAACCCATGTGTGATCACAGAGTTAACAGCAATGCTAGATTAAACCCTGGAGTCTCTTCATGGCTTAATTATAATGCCCAGTGGAATAAGACATGAACAGGTTCTGGCTCATTTTTATTTGCCCACTTTGTAGTCTTTCCTTAGTCCCTCACACAGCGTTGCACAAGTTGCCCAAAGTGGCCTGCTCCAGAGACGAGAAAGACAAACAACAATCCCTTCTGTAAATGTTCATAGCAGTGACAGCTAACAGTTCAGAGGATGTGGTGCCAAGAGGACAAATACATACATACTACACAAACATATGTTTTTTGTGTGTATGTGTGTGTGTGTGTGTATTTCTCATATGCCCAATAAAAAATGGCCTCTGACCACGGCAGCAGGGAAAGCAGCCCAGAAATACCATCTGCAACCTGAGGAGTTCCCTTCCCACTGAGAGACTTTCACTCAAATAGAGCCAGATCTCTGGCTCTACAGGAAAGAACTTCAGGATGAGCCAGAAGAGGGCAAGGTTAGTGAGTTTAAATACTTAGACAGGAAGATGGACAGGGAAAGGATGGTACAGGACAAAGACGTGAGTGCGGGCTTCTCAAGGCAAGAGTCACACTTATCTGTCTTGGCAACACCTATTGATATGGTTTGTGACTTCTAAATTACATTAGTCAAAGAATGTCATTTATAAAAAGTTTGAAAGATTAAGTAATGTTTTTAATCAAGTACATTTTTTAAAAGTATTTTATGTGTATAGATGTCTGGCGTGTATGTATGTCTAAGTACCATGTGTGTGCCTGGTATTCACAGAGGCCAGAAGGGGACATTAGATTCCTTAGGAAATGGGGTTACAGACAGTTGTGATCCACTATGTGGGTGCTGAGACTCGAACAAGTGTCCTCTGACCATCTCTCCAGCTCCCAACGTTAAAGTAAAACTATGTGCAAATGTAATTATAAGATGGATTGTGGGGTGTGTTGTTTAGATTCAGAGATGAAAAGGAAGGGCCACAAACACTCTAGCCCTAAGTCAGCAGAATTTGTTTTTTAAACATCCTTGACAACAGGAGATGCAAACTCGCTCCCAGGGTGAGCGGCTCCTTTCCCTTCCTATGACCCTTCCGTCTTTCTCCACTTTCTTGCCTGCTTCATCCCACTTCACAGACGAGACTGCCAAGGCTGGCGGCTTTACCTGTACTGTTACTAGAAAGATGTCTGACTAGAACCACACTGATCGAATTCTCACCTTCAGTGTCCTGGGGATGACTATCCCTCACAGGGTTCGAGGCAGAGGAAAGGGGTTAGTGGAGAGTGAAGACAGAGTTGAAGTGACGGTGAAGCAGACATGGCTCCGACACATCCTCACCCAAATTCTCCCGTTGGGCAATCAACACTGTGACTGACAAACCACCTTACTGCCTTTTGGAGCATTAAGCACAGGAATGTCTGCAAGAATGTCAGTGTAAAGCTGGGTGACAGTGGCCATGCCTTAACTCCCAGCACTTAGGAGGCAGAGACAGAGGGAGTTCTGTGAGTTTGAGGCCAGCCTGGTCTACAGAGTGAGTTCCAGAACAGCCAGGACTATACAGAGAAACCTTGTCTCAAAAAAAAAAAATTTTTTTTTTTTAAAAAAGAATGTTGGTGGAGAGACTTAGCCTGGAATAACTAAAGGGTTCAGCAAAAGCAGATGAATAGTCACGTCCTTGGCTCACGTCTGGAGTGTTCCCCTACTTAAGCACCAGACTTGTTGACTTCTTGGTCTCCACAAATAAAATTAAATCCCCGAGGCACTATAGATTTACAAAGTTTAAATATCTATTTAATTGGCAGTCTAAAACGAGTCAGCACAAGTTAAATATAGCAAGGGCATTTGTGCACAGAGAGCCGAGAGCTGGTGGTGAACCCAACCTCTTTTTGCAGGTAGAGAGCCCAGTCACTTATGAAAAATGCAAATGGAGTCACCCCGGGTAGTCCTGGGCAAGCAAGGTGACTTTTGGTTTCTACCTTTTATTTCTGTCTTCGCTGGGTTTTCTGTTGCTGTGACCAAACACCATGACCATAAACAACTCTCGGAGGAAAGGGTTATTTCAGCTTACAGCTCTCAGGTTATACGCCATTGCTGAAGCAAGTCAGGGCAGGAAATCAAACAGGGCAGGGACCTAGAGGCAGGAGCTGATGTAGAGGCCATGAAGTGGTGTGCTTACTGGCTTGTTCCCCATGGCTTGTTCAGCCTCCTTTAAAGTACCCAGGACTGCCAGCCCAGGGATGCGATCCCCCACAATGGGTTGGGCCCTCCCCGTGACTCACTAATTCTAAAAATGTCCTACAGACTTGTCTACAGACCGATCTTGTGGGAGGGGTTTCTCAGTTGAGGCCCCTTCTTCCAAAATGACTCAAGCCTGTGTCAAGTTGGCACTATCTTTGTTCTCAGTCAGCAGGATTTCTAGAAATTTGCTTTCATCACAGGCTATTTGCTGGTTTCTAGCTCCCTCCCTTAAAGAGGAAGCTTCCTTAAGAATAAGTCCTAGCCGGCCCTGGTAGCACTTGCTTTTAATCCCAGCACTTGGGAGGCAGAGACAGGCAGATCACTGTGAGTTCAAGGCCAGCCTAATCTACAGAGCGAGTTTCAGGACAGCCAGAGCTGTTACACAGAGAAACCCTGTCTCGAAAAAACAAACAAAACAAAAAAATAAGTCCTATACTGGTTGCCTCTAAGTCTCTGCACTGAACGCTAGCTGTGTCTTTTTCACTAACACGAATTACTCTTCACACTCACACTTTCAGTGGCAACATGGTGGGATTCCAGTGGGGGTTTATTGAGCTCCAGTGCTGTCATTTTAGAGTACAGACCTTTATGAAATATCTGGTTCGGCAAATTCAAGATCCCAGGATGGGTCCAAGGTTGGCCCACCTTCTGCTTCTTGTCCCCCGCCCCCCACACCTCTAGCATTCACCATTCTTATTCTAACTTTATCATTTGGCTAGAAAAATAAATAAATAAAATAAAATAACCACCCACCCCCCAATAATCACTAAGGACAATAAACACTTGTCAAGAAGCACTGAACACAAACCCACCCTAGCTGTCAAGACCTTCCCAGGAGAGAAATGCAAGGCAGAGACAGTAGTAATTAAGTATTACATGTTAACAGAGCTCAGTAAGAACTATGCCAAGTCCAAAGACCAGGTTACTCTCCCCAGGGTTGGTCCTAGGAAAGTTCCGGAGGTGACATTTGACCTAGGGTGATTGATAGATAAGGACTTGACTTTTGGCAGACAAGAATGCCTACACTCAGAGAAGAAATGGAAAGGAATTCCATGTCCCAGGCACAGTCGAGCTGGGCAAGTTAAAAGTTACTGTATTGACCCATGTGCACGGAACAGAGCAACCAGGAGCGCCTGGATGGCAGAGACAATGGGACCCAAGAGAAGAGATGAGGGGGCAGGATGGAATACATCATTCAAACTTGGAAGTCCCCACCTGATCTGAGGATCCCTCAGGATCCAATATGCACATGCTTAGGCCACCAGAAAAAAAAAAAGATCGAAATGAGGTTATATAAAAAGAAATGAGAATGATTTCATTATACCATTGACGTTTGTGCAATTTTATTTCAGGCCTTGGGATTGTAAAACTATGGAACCACATGGAAATGAGCTGTGTAATCGTTTCGGTGTTGGAGAGCTTTAAAATCTCTCCTGGGTGTTACGGATTGACCATGAAATGTCCCCATCATGGGCTTAGGTGTTTGGCCAGTTGATCCCTAACTGGTGGTGCTGCCTGGGGAGGGTTCAGAAGTTAGAGAAGTGAGAACTTGACGGGAGGATGTGGGGTACCGGGGATGGGGGCTTAAGTGATTTCTGTGTGTGTGTGTGTGTGTGTGTGTGTGTGTGTGTGTGTATCTGTCTGCCCTCTCTCTCCTCATCTGCAAAGCTGTCAGAAGTCCCAGTTGAACACTCTACCATGCCTTCTCCACCATGACAATACCCTCACACAGTGGACAATGTAGTGGAGCAAAACCTTCCTCCTTCCAGTTGCCTTAGTTAGGTATTCTATCACAGAGAGAGACTTCAGCGATGTGCCAGGCATTAGACCGATTGCAGAAACTGTACGCCAGCAGATCTTCCTTTGGACTAGACATTAGTGGGGTCAAAACAGCTTGCAAAAACACTTTCTGCATGACCCATAACTCTGCCTTTTAACCATCTTGGGAGAGCTAGCTTGTATGGAGTCAGCTGTTTATGCAAAGGACCTCCGACTTGTGACAAATGAAAGGAAGGGACTCTTCTGGAGCCCAGAAATAGGAACCAGGGTCCTTGTGAAACATAAAGTGTTCTCTTCCTCCCTCTTCCCCCTTCCGTGTGCATGTGTGTGTGTGCATGTATGTGCATGTGCACGTGCGTGTGATCCTAGGAACTGAACTCAGGGCCTCATGCCCTCTACCATTAAGTTATAGTCATATAACATATAATATAACATGGATATTGCCAGCTGGGATTTTCCAAAACCAAGGCTCCACGCAGCAGAGACAATCACATCAAGGCAGAGGAAAACTGCAGCGGCTTACTGTATCATCAACAGGTGACTGTATCCCACTAGTTCTCCCACTGCCTCTCCCTGTCCTCCATTTACTTTCTGTCCTAGAGCAGCGAGGGGAGAGGTAGGGAAGCAGATGAGGTCTTTCCTCCCGACACCCAGCTTCTGGATTGTAATTCCCTAAGGACACATTCCTTATCCCAGCATGCTCCACACCCAGACTTGGCCTCTAATACTGTTGAAAATGAATGACAGCCCCTCAGGCCCCCAGCTTTCCAGCTTCAGGAGTACTGTTTGTGGGACAGAGAAAAGTGTTCTTGGCACAGAGCCTGGCTTGGGTAACATGGCACCACCCAGGACACACGTGGTTTGTTTCCAGCAATGCTAGTTTCCGGGCGGGCGGGAATTTGGCTTCCATGGTGTGCAGACCCGCCCCTGACTTTGCATTCTGCTCAGTGGATGGGAAGGTTTAAATTCTAGCAGTTCTCAGCTGTGCTGCATATTGGCTGAAATCCTCCACTGGCAGCATGAAGCTGGGGGCCTTCCTTCTCTTGGTGTCCCTCGTCACCCTCAGCCTGGAGGTTCAGGAGCTTCAGGCTGCAGTGAGACCATTGCAACTTTTAGGTAAGTTCGGGCAAAAGGTAGCATTGCTCTGCCTTAAATGAAGGTGGCAGAAGTAGGCCATCCCGAACCACTGCGCATGCGCGCAGGAAGTGGGGCAGAGAGGAAGGAAAGAAAGCTCTCTTTAGGATCCTCCTTGAGGGTCACCGCTTAGTTACAGACTCCCTTTTCTGCCTCTTCCTCTCTCCCTCGATTAGCTGGGTCACCTATGTGAACTCTCCGCTTCTGCTTGCTCAGCAGCCATTCTCCACCTTCCCACATCTCCCTCTCCACCAGCTTCTTCCTGTCTACGGAAGACATTTTTCTAACTATGTCAATCTCCTTTACCAGCGATATTCTCAAAAAGGGTTTTGTTGCCATAGATTTTTGTTGTTGTTTGTTTGTTTGTTTGAGACAGTCTCAGACCGTAGCCCAGGCTGGCCAGGAACTTTCTGTGTAGCCCAGGCTGACCGCAAACTTACAGCAGTCTTCCTGCCTGGTCCTGCTATGCTGGATACAAGCATGATCCACCTCACCCCATTTGGCCTCTCGAAGGAGTAGTCTTAATTCTCTGCCCATTCTTCCCTTGGCCCTTTGGTAACCGCAACCTCAAATTCTGCCCCATTAAACTCCTGACACATTCCTCTCGGGTCCTCTGGATGAGTCTCCTGACTCTTCTCAGGAGTAGTCTCATCTTGGCAGCCCTGACACTGCATCTCTCCACAACCCCCCACCCCTACCATGCAGCCTGCTCTTTCCTGGTTTATCTTTTACTGAAATGTATCGCTCTGAAATGTCTTCAGATCCAGCTTAGGCCTCTCTACTCTCTTCCCTACTCCATCAACTTCCTGTTTTTGAAACATTGCATCTTTTCTGTCCTTTGCCCTCCCATCTCCTCACCATGTTCAGCCCTGACTACTCCAAGGCTCTGCCATTGCAATAGCTTCCCCGCAAAAGCTCTCCCTGTCCCTCTCTTCCTTCTTCGGTGTGTTGACTGGTTGAATCCTGGTTCTGTCTATACTTTCGCAGCAGATAATCTTCTCAAGTGACACCTCATTCTCTTGGCCTGTCAAATGGAACCCCAAATCCTGCTTGCCCTCTGCAGTGCTTGCTTCTCCTGCTTTACTTCCAGCTGCTCCCAAACTTGCCCAGCCCTCCCCCACACCCCTTGCCATTGCTCCTGGCTCCCCATATTCCAGGGAACACAGAGAGGCAAATTAGGTATGTCTAAGGGACAAGACCTGAAGAGTCATTCTAGAGCCGTGGAAGTGCCTCAGTAGGGCCTGCGCTTTAGGGAACACACGGCCCTGCAGAAGCCCTGCCCTGTGACATTTTCCCCTTGGGAATTTTTGTATCTTTCCTCAGCACTCCATCTGCTTCCCCCCATTACTCTTCCTTGAGAATATTCCTGCACTTCAAGGCTTGCTTTTTCTGATAAACAAGAAATAATGTTGTGGGCTGGAGAGATGGCTCAGCGGTTAAGAGCCTGCTCTTCCAAAGGTCCTGAGTTCAATTCCCAGTAACCACAATGGTGGCTCACAACCATCTGTAATGAGGTCTGGTGCCCTCTTCTGGCCTTCAGGGATACACACAGACAGAATATTGTATGCATAATAAATAAATAAATTAAAAAAAATAATGTCGTTTCTCCTCTGAGCCCTTAAAGTCCTCCGGAGTCCCCTTGCAGGACATTTGTGACACACTGCTTTGTTTTCAGGACCTTAAAATGTCAGTCTTAGTTGCATTGGAAGGCGCCAAGGGGCTTTATATATAGAAAAAGCTCAACACAAATACTTAATGATTGACCACACTACTGTGAATAGGACCAAGGGGTCTTCAACTTTCTCATCTCAGAGGAGCAACAGCACCAGAAACACTTGGGGAACCATGCTGTAAAGCGGAGCTAGGAAGACTAACCTCACAGTCAAAATCTCCCCTGCTCTGCTCCATGTCCTGTGGTGTGGGGATGTGTTGTCATTTACGCCACTGTCTTCCTTCCTTTCCACAAATATGACCCCTCTATCCACATCTCTAAAGTGGGCTTGCTTTAATGAGATTGTTTGTGCCTTGTTTTTAACAGAATTAAACGGTAACAGTTTACAAATTATACTCTGCATTGAGCGAAAAGAAACTAGTGAAATCTACTCTTTCACCAAGGACTGTCATCCCCAGAACTTGATCCTAAAGCACAGTGGTGATTTTCACCATCAATTTGTCTGTTTGTGAGAGGGTAAATTCACTGTGTAGTTCAGGCTGGCCATTAGCTGATAAGCTGCCTGCCTCGGCTGTGATTTCCAGTTTATCTCACCTGCCTGGCTTTCAGATGATCGTTTCTGATTTAGGTACCTGCACTGAGCTCTGCCGAGGTGACTGGGACTGTGCGCAAGGGGATCAGTGTGTCAGCACTGGGTGCGGTCATGTCTGTGCTACAAGTTAAGACCAGGTAAAACCATTTGACCCTTACTGTTACCACAAATCTCACCTAGACCAGGCAGGTTAGACATTTGACCCCATGGGACTTTCCAGGAGTTGGTAGGATAGAATCCCATGTGTCTCCCAAGAATATCTCCCTTTTTTCCTCCATGAAGAAGATGCACCTATCACAGAATGGTGCTTTCCAAGCCTTTAGAATAATTTCCCCACCCAGTCTACCCAGAAGAAAAATCAGACAATATCTGAACAAGAAAATAAAATCACCCATTATTCATCACCCCAAAAATAATGTCTGTTTATGACTGTGATACATATTTAACTGTGCTCAAATATATAAAATATATTTAAAAACAAGAATCTTGTAGCTTTTTGATTCCTTAGCTTTTCAATTTAAAAATAGTTAACCAACAATTTTAATATCAGTACTTATCCTCAGTCCCATCCCACCATCTTTGCCTTCTCTCTGATCCTTTGTATATGCTCTTCTGCCAACAATCTTTGTAAATGTAAGCTTGTGACATTTATTTTATAATATTAATATGACTGTATGACTATTAAAATGTGCACACCCTTATTAATTCCTTTGGGATACAACCTGACATATATAATCAATGACCGAAGAATAATCATAGTAAGCCTTTGATGCACATTGACATATTGACCTAAGCAGATGCTTTTTCTATAAAATATTTAATGGGATGCATAATACTGTATAAGTTTCCCTTTCTAATTTTCAGTACCTATTAATTGAAAAAAGGGAGTAATAAAAAAAACTACTATTTGGTATGTCTAAGGGACAGGACTTGAAAAGACAGTCTAGAGTCGTGGGAGTGCTTCTGTAGGTTAAATTGTATTAGCATATTTAGCATATGCTCTAAATACCAAACTGTTTGGAGCAACAGACTGGTAGAGCTCCTGCTGCCAAGACTGGCAATCTGAGTTTGATCCCTAGAATCCACATGGTAGGAGAGAACTGGCCTCAAAATCTGTCCTCTGTCCTCTTATGGCATGAGATGCACATAACTGCACATAAACATCCACACAAATAAATTAAATTAAAACAAACCTAAACTGTTCATGCTCAGAACACTGTGTTTGTCCCACCCACTTGTAGTGCTTGCTGGCTTCTATACAGTTTCCATATGCTGTTTCTCTTTGCATTCTAGGGAGCTGCTTGCCCCCCAAAATAGCAGGTCTCAAGTACATTTGAAACAGGTTTCTCTGTGTAGCTTTGGAGCCTGTCCTGGGACTCGCTCTGTGGGCCAGGCTGACCTCACACTCACAGAGATCTGCCTGTCTGCCTCCTGAGGACTTGGATTAAAGACATATGCCACCTCTGCCTGACAACAAGTATATTTTTGTATCTATTTCTCAAACAAAGAATTGTCTCAAGGGTCATCTTCTCTAATAATTGCACCTCTCTTTCTACAGCTTCTACCTTGAAAAAAAAATATGCCTGTTTGGAACTCCATGCCCAAGAAAGCTGTTGAAAATGGAGGTCATGGATGAAGATTACAAGGAGCACAGTGGGGGAGGGACAAGGAGGTGTTTCTCTTAATAAATCATTATTGTAAAAGTCTCTACGTTGCTTGAATTATTTGGAGGTTGTTGTGGTCTGACAATGACATGTCTCCCACAGACTCATATGTTGAGGGCAGTTGGTCCATACTTGATGGCACTGTTTAGGAAGCAGGGCATTACTGAAGGAGGTATGTCACTGGGGTATTTTGTTCTGGGCCCGCCTTGCTTCTTGCCACTTCCTGGTTGCTTTATGTGAGTAGCCTCAACCAAACACACTTGTTGTCAAGATAATTCTGCTTTAATACAGAGCACAGCAGGAGAGCCAGCCACAGACAGCCTTAAACCTCTGAAATAGTGAGCCAAAAATAAATTTTCCTTCCTTTATTCTGTCCCTCTTGGGTATCTAATCCTAACAGCAGAAAAGCTACTAATGCCAATGTGTTGAGTTCTGATAACATCTATCCTTGTGGATGGCAATGTGGGTCCACAAAGAAAATGAAATTCCTATTTTGTGGTCATCATCAACTGAAGGAAAAAATATATACAGAGTTCCCAGGGAGGCCTTTGAAGACTGTTTGCACTGACTTGAGCTACATGATAGCAGCCCCTACACACCAGCCTCCTACCCTGAAACTGTGGAAGTTCACAGCTTAGCAGAATACTCTATAATACCAAGGTCTTATATAACACTTTATGTGGGTCACCCATGCCATTAAACCCGGACTGTTCACACAGTCTCTTCATACCTCTATTGTGCTAAGAGCGAGGCCCTACATCCTTCTAGCTCAGTGCAATGTTTGAACAGGTCTTGACTGCTTCAGACACTCTTGGTTGTCGAGCAAGGAGAACCGCTGCTATTGAAATGGAATGGGTTAACAGCAGCGGTAACGCCAGGACCCCCCTTCTCCCAAGCCCAAAATAGGGACATCGGCCAAGATTTCCTGCTAGCCTAAGCAGGATAATGCCAGGTGGCTTGGTATCTTTAAAGCAAGGCCACTCGGACCCATGGCAACAGTAGGCCTATAGTCTGAAGGTCGGGCCTAGCTAACAAAGAGAT
>JAQHUG010000027.1:12876639-12909278 GCA_028555095.1 Dicrostonyx torquatus | reverse complement strand
TGTAACCAGCTGCGTGTGTTAGATGCTGGTATGTAACCAGCTGCATATATTCCAGGTTTAGACATGTGGAATGCTTCTGAATTTTCACTATTGTCATGTGCTTCATCTCTGTGTCACTGGCAGTTAGAGAACTTCCTGACACCTGTGGCGTCAAGAGCCCATAACCAACTTTCTAACATTTGATGACACTAAATATGGACTTGAATGTCCATAAATTAGTTTTTGGTTAGCCCACTTTTTCTTGAGAAAATTATAAACTCTAGTGGACAGGGATATGTCATATCTTCTTGGTGTATTTCTCACATCATGACAATGCATAGTTGGCAGATGTGTTTTTTTGCTACGTGTTAGTTGAATAGTTACTATATACTAAATCAGTTTAATTGAATTGAGACATTTCAGTGTATTGAATCTTATATCTGTATTTATAGTTGTCAGTTTCTAATTAGTCCCAGGAAAAGTTACAAGAACTACCAGGTTCTACTTTGGAGATATCAAAGGGACAGAAGTGATCAAGACCCTATAGCAGGGAGACGGTCTACCCCTATCTTAATCAATCTTAGAGCCAATGCTTTGTTACCAAAAAGATGAACGTGTGCTCTCTTACATTAGATCATCTCTGGTTTTTTTCCTTTCTTGTTAGGTGGTTGTAGATGAGCAGAACTTGGATTTCCTATTGACCTATACGATCTCTGCTATTCAGCAGTGTAGCTCTTGGACACACATGGAAATTCTTCAAGCCCTGGCCGCTCTGGTTTACTGCAATGGTTCAAAATGTCAAAAGGTAGTGTCTCAGGTTGTGTTCTGTTGCCGTGATAAACAGCACAACCAAAAACAACTAAAAGAAGAAAGGGTTTATTTCATTTTACAACTTGCAGCCCATCATCCAAAGAAGCTGGGGCAGAAACCGTGGGGAGATAGATGCTGCTTCCTAGCTTGCTTCCTCTGGCTTGCTCAGCTATCTTTTTTATACAGTGCAGGTCCAGCTGCCTAGGGATGGCACCACCCACGGTGGGCTGGAACCTATTACATCAGTTAGCAGTTAAAGAAATTCCCCACAAACATTTCTCTAGGCCACCTGATGGAGACAATTCCTCAGTTGAGGTCTCCTCTTCCCAGGTGACTCTAGGTTTGCATCAGGTATTTTAAACTGTTATGTCTTTCCTTTGAAAGGCTAGTAACACAGACTTGAGAGCCAAGATACCTGTTTTCAAGTATCCATCCTGCCACAATTGCATGTATAGCCTTCCTGGATCCCTTGTTTGTTCATGGTAAGATATTGCTCTGAGGATGAAGTGAAACAGTGCTTGGCTATAACTGTTGGCTGTTACTATCATCGTCACCCTTTGTCAACGTATCCCAGATTAAAGAGCCCCAGCAATACCTAGTCATGATTCTTACTGCTGATTCCTGGCATATGTTTGGGTAGCCATTGAAGCATTTACCTAATGGTTAATTTTTCAATATTTAACTGTTCTTTAGTTAAGAAAATATTGTCTAACAGGTACAGTCTTCCTAGAAGCTGTTCTTATACCCACACTGTTACATTTTGTTTCAGTATCTCCCAGACCTGCTAGGCAAGAGTGGCCTCTTGCTGCAGTTGAGTGACTCAGCTCACTCTGATGCTGAGGTCAGGAGAGCTGCAGTGCATTGTATGGCAAACTTGTGTCTCAGGTATGTGGATCCAACCTGGTTTCCTAACAGTAGAAGGTAGGCTCTCCTGGGCCTTTGGTAGATTGTAGAAAAATAACCTAGCTTAAGCTATGCCTGGTAACACACGCCTTTGATCCCAGTATTCAGGAGGCTGAGGCAAGAGGATCCTTACCTTGAGGCTTTCGTACATAGCCAGTTCCAGACCATGGGCAGCAGCTCAGACTGTCTCAATAAACAAAAAGAGAGAACCTAATTTACATTTTTCATGGTGTTTAGCAGGGTTATCTTGTATTGTTTGTTTTTAATTAAAGAAAATCTATCAAGAAATGAAGGGAGAAATGCATGCTAGAAGTGAGTCGGTTTTATTTTATGTTGATGTAAATTTTAGTCATATTCTTTTAGAAAGAACAGTCATGTGAATTTAGGCTGTTGTGAGAGTTTCTATTAAGTCCATATTCTTTAAGAAGATGGAGCTGGCAGGCAGTGGTGGCACACACCTTTAATCCCAACACTCGGGATGCAGAGGCAGGAGAATCTCTGTGAGTTTGAGACCAGCCTGGTCTACAAGAGCTAGTTCTAGGACAGGCTCCAAAGCTACAGAGAAACTCTGTGTCAGAAAAAAAAAAAAAAAAAGATGAAGAGCTGATACCGTAGTGTGCAGTAACAAACAGGCAGCACCAACTTGACCTTGTCTCTGGGTAGCTCGCTCTGTCCAGTGCCTGAGAAAGCAGACTCGGTCATGTTCTCACTCCTCAGGATCTGTCTGCGGAATGGCAGAACCAAAAGAAGATTGTTTCTTCTCCACACCTCCTCCACTACGCTTCTGTGACATATTTCTCTTCCACCTTCATGTGTGTTCAAGCCTGTGTTAGTCCAGCAGTACCTAATCAGCCAAAGTGCCATTTCTGGAGTACAGTAGCATTCAATGATGTATGCTAGACTTAGCAGTCTGCGTTGCTGTCGTTAATTCTTATCTATCTATAAGAACCATTTCAAAGAGACTGCTTGAATTCTTTTCTCTGCCTGTGTTTTAGTGTTCCAGGACAGCCGTACCTGGAGGAGTCCTACCAGAATGTCTGCTTCCAAGCTTTCTTGACCATTTTACAGTCTCAAAAATCGTCTGATATGGATGATATAACATTTTGCATGGTAGGTGGGGCTGCTATTAACATCCACATGGAGACTAGAGGATTTGACTGCTCTATTAGATTCTTCTGGAAAGATAGAGCTACATGGATGTGTAAATGGTGTCTGTAAGTGATCAGCACTGAGGCCACCTTTGAATTCAAATGATAAGGAACCCTTTTGCTTGCTTTGGTTTGCTCTGAGTGTTGTTTTGACAACTTAAAAGGCCATATTCTTTCTCCTCCTGAATCTAAAAACAATACAATGATTATGAATGATTTTAGGTTTACGTAAAAAGGAAGAAAATCTTTTCAATAATATCTTTTTCATGACAAATATGATGATATATTAACATATTTTAATTCAGAAGCATATATTTTAAACATTATAGATCCAAGGTAGTGAAAGTTATTTTTGGTATGTGACTGAGATATGACTGCTGGAAATAATTCATCCTGTGGGCCCTCAGCCTTTTGAATGAGCATGTTTATCATTTGATGCCCTGATTTACAACCTCCCCATTTTTTAAGTTTTAATGACTCTTAGACACCTTTCCTGTGCATATTTATATGCGTCATGGCTTCCGGTGGCTACCAGTGGAATAATTTGGGCATATTACTTAACTTCCTGGTGCCTCCATGTTCTGCCCTAAAGCTTGACTGATAAAACCATATTGTGGGGCTTTTATGTGGTGTACAAGATAAAGCATTTAAAGTGTGTGACAGAATCCTGACAGTGTTGTTGACTTTCACATTTAGTAGGCATTAGCTTATGTAATTGTCACAGCCATAATTCATGAAAGTTGACTTCTCCCACTATTTCAACAAGTCTGCAGTTCACCGCTTCCCCTGTGGGGGGTTTCTAAAGGACAGAGTCCTAGAAGTGAGGGTACTGAGCTAAGAAATCAGTCTTGATCAAAACTGCCCTCCCACCCGTGCCTTGGCCTTTAGGGGCCACTCACAGTGTTTATTACAGTTTATTACAGAGCTTTTCACATCTTCTCTCTGCTTCTTTAAAAAAAAAATCTTTTTTTTTTGTTTGTTTGTTTTTTGTGATAAGGTTTCTCTGTGTAACAGTTCTGGCTGTCCTGGAATTTACCTTGTAGACCAGGCTGGCCTCAAACTCACAGAGATCTGCCTGCCTCTGCCTCCCGAGTGCTGGGATTAAGAGCACACGCCACCACTGCCCAGCTAAACTTTTTAAGTGGCACTTTATGTAATGTGTATGTGAGCATGTGGGCATGCCACAGCACTTGTGTGGAGCTAGAGGACATGTTGGAGAAGTTGGTTCTGTCCTTCCACCAAGTGGGTCCTGGGAACTGAACTCAGGTCGGCAGCTTTGGCGGCAGAGCCACAGGCCCTCTGCGCCCTTTCTGCAGTCTCACCCACCCACTTAGTTGCTCAGTTATGCTGCTGACTTAGAAGTGTATACAGCAAGAGGGCTTTTCTAGACAGATGCCCAGGGTGCTCATCAGCCCTGGCCTCTGGGTCCCCGTCTCTGCTGTGTATGCTGCGTAAAGTGTTCCATCGCCTAGAAGGCTCTTCTCTTTCGTTCTGACAGTTACAGAGTCGGTCCCTAAGGACCCAGGTCTTATTCTGCCTGCTAACTTGCATCTCTGCTGCCCTACCCTCAGTTGTTACAGAACGCACTGAAAGGCATACAGTCCCTTCTTAACGGTGGGAAGATGAGAATGACGGAAACTGAGCACCTGGGGGCGCTCCTCGCTGTGCTGAAGGTAAGGCGAGTCTTCAGTTTCACACCCCAAGTGTGGGGCTGTCCTATATCCTCTCACCTCTGCCTAGCCTCTCTGTGGCTTAGAAGGTCTCATATGGATTATAAAAGCAAAGTAAATTGTTCGTATTCAAGTGTACTCAGTTCAAATTAAGAGCAGAGGACAACCACAATCAATATATCAAAGTTCTAAGAATTACTTAGAAAAGAATCAGTGGTGAGATATGATCTTTAGATAATTTAATTACAGATTATCTTGAGCCTACCTTCCCCTTTTTGTACTTAAGGTGTAGTAGGCTGCCATTGGTAGCTTCTGAGCCTGCACACAATGGGAAAATCGGGTCACCCTCTAAGACCCAGAGCCCTTCAGTTCATCCAGGAGAATTAGAGGCGTGGTGTTCACCTCAGGTCAAAGCCATCTGTGACAGTCTGGTTTTGTGACCAATATTTTAATTACTTTCTCGTAATCCCTAAATAGAGATGAAGATATGGAAATAGACGAATAAATAAAAACAGATACTTGGTGGCTCGCAACCATTCACAGCTCCAGTTCCATGGGATCCAATCCCCTCTTCTGACCTCCACAGGCACCTGGGCCATACATGGCACACATACATGCAGGCAAAACATTAAAAAAATAATTGGGATTTTAAAAAAATAATAAATTAGTTTAAACAATTTGTGACCAATGAAATAGCAGGATAAAAGTTATTTGATAAATAAAAATTACAGATGCATTAAAACTAAACCTAATCTGATGTGACCAGTGCAGCAAATCCAGCTGCATCCTTGCCCATCCCAGTACTTACTTGCCACGCCCAACCCTGCAGTCTCTGAAATCAGATGAAATCATGAGTATTGGGGGGACATGGACATAGATGAGATTAAGTACTTCTCTGAGCACTAACCTTAAGGTATCTCCTTTGTCTCATTTTTATATTTTTATTCTTTTTGTTGTTTGTTTGTTTTTGTTTTTCAAGACAAGTTTCTTTGTAGCTTTGGAGCCTGTCCTGGAACTAACTCCTGTAGACCAGGCTGGCCTTGAGCTCACAGAGGTCCACCTGCCTCTGCCTCCTGAGTGCTGGGATTAAAGGTGTGTACCACCACCACCTGGCCATTTTTATTCTGTAATAGTTTTTTTTTTTTTTAATGTATACGGTGTTATGCCAACATGTATGCCTGCACGCCAGAAGAGGGCACCAGATCTCATTATAGATGGTTGCAAACTACCATGTGATTACTGGGAATTGAATCAGTGCTCTTAACCACTGAGCCATCTCTCCAGCCCTTTGTAATAGTTTTTAAACGTTGGTCTGTGCTCCAGTGAGAACGAGCTGATTCTGTTTATGATTTATATGGCATTTCTTTCTCCTCACTTTTCCTGTCAGAAAGCCATGTTTCACGGACTCCCTGGATTAAACATAGAGATGCCCACAGTGCTATACCCAACTCCACTTCCTCAGTATGATGGACGATCACCTGTTAAACCACAGCAACCAGAGCCGAGTCCTGCTCGACTATCTGCGGTACATTTCTGTCCATTGAGATTTTAGCTTGGATAGTTCACGTGCTTACTGTTTGTGTGTGTGTGTGTGTACCACTAGGAATTTGTTTTCAAGTTAGTGTAGTTAATACAGAAATATAAAAATGATCAGATTGCTGGGAATGCCAGTTAGAGTACCTTGTACTTGAGAGGGCTAGGCATTGTGACTGCTACAAATAAGCATTTGCTTTACATCCAGTGCTGTGAAGACTCATTTCTAGGCCTCTTAAAGCCAAGAAGGATCAGCACACTTCTTTTGTAAAGGGCTGGCTGTCACAGGTAACGTAGTGCAAAACAACCAGGAATTCTCTATGGAAGCAGATGGGCTGCATTTCAGTAAAGCTTAATAGAAGCAGGCTACAGGGTGGGCCGCAGTTAGCCTTGGGTCATAATGTGACAGTCATTCTTTAGAGCCATTAAAGCCCATGATGCTCCTGTCACATTTCCCAGCCTTTCTAGACAGCTGTCTTTTCCTTCAGTTCTCTTGGAGACTCTGGAGCATTCAGACGGGTGACCAAGATTTATTCCTAGAAATGTGACAGCAAACAAAGAATGCTTAAATTAGAAATTCCTTCATTTATTTATTTATTCAACATTTATATATGGAATACGCTAAAATGTAGATGGAAGTTTCTGTCCCTCCTGGTCCTGCAGTCATTCTGTCCCAAAAAAACACACAGAAGCTTATATTAATTATAAGCTGTTTGGTCTATAAGTTCAGGCTTATTATTAATTAGCTCTTACAACTTAAATTAACCCATAATTCTTATGTTTAGCTATGTGGCTTGGTACCTTCTCTCAGTAAGGCATTCTAATCTTGCTTCCTCTGCGTCTGGCTGATGACTGACTTTCTGTCTTTCCTCTTCCCAGAATTCTCCTAGTCTGGTTCCCCACCTATTCTTCCTGCCTTGCTACTGGCCAATTAGTATTTTATTAAACCAATACAGGTGACAAATCTTTACAGTGTTCAAGAGCATTTTCCCACAGCACTAAGATATTGGAGGAAGCATGAAAAATTTAGGCGCTAGGGCCTGGAGAGAAGGCTCAGTAGGTAAAGTACCAGTTGCACAAACATATGGATTTGACTTCATATCCTTGCCACCTATATTTTAAAAGCAAAAAAACAAAACTGGTGTATACTTGAAGTTTGCTTAAGGTGTGATCGCTAAATGGAGACTCCAGAATGAATAACAGGATGGAGGGACAGGAATCAGAACAGCATAGACATGGAGTAAGTAAGTGTGCATGTGGCTCCTGTTGCTTGCAGGTGTGTGGAGGGGTCTTACACAGTGTTACAGAATCTGTGGTTTATGTGTAGGTGATGCAAGAGTCATAGAAAAATGACATGGTCAGATATGTGGCTGAGAAAAAAGATTTTTGCAGAGAAAGTGTAGGTCAGGACCATTTTAAGCAATAGATGAGGGTGCTTCTGCCTAGAGGGTGCCAGGGGCTGTGCTCATGTTCCACAGGCTTTCAAGCTCTGTCAGAAGCTCTGGAGAAGGCCAGTTTCTCTACAGCTATGCCTGGTGCTTACAGGGGAGGGAGTGATCTCCAAAAAGTGGTTCCAGAGTCACTTGGAGAAGCCCAGGCTATGCGGGTGCTGTGTCCAGGAGCCTTACTCCTTGTTTCTAGTTCAGGACTGTGTCATGCATCGTGCCTGACACATCCTGCCACTCTACTTTTATTCTTTTTTCTCCTTTCTTCAAACTGCTTGTTAGGGACATCTCCAGTCACTTTCAAATGAGAGAGTACCAATGGTGCCAGTTATAGTAGTTTTGGAATGACTCATAATATATATGTGTATGTGTGACTATATGTAAGTGTGTGTGTGTGTATGTATGTGTATATATGTGCATATATATATACATATATATATATATTGTCTTTGCACCTAAAATTAGAATAAAAAGAAAAAGCACAAAGTAAAACCAAAGAAAGCCCAACAAGGAGAGAAGGAGGAGGAGGAAGAATCCAGTGGTGAAGTCGAAGCGGCCCTAGGCCTCAGCAGGGGCAGGGTAAACACACGTGGTGAGAACACCTGGCGCTTCTCCCCCCGGGGCTCCCAGAGTTTGCCTATGGATGGAGACAGAGCTGCAGGAAGAGAACAGGTCTGGCCCTTCACCTCCTCCAGCTGGAAACGAGCCAGCAGCAGTGAGTCAGACTACTCCGATTCGGAAGGAGGCATGCAGGGGAAAATGAGGTAGTAGTACTTTGTTATAATGTTCTACCTGGTATTTTAGTTGCGTGTGACTTATGAACCTGCCTGCCATGTGGCATTGACCTTAAAGGTCAACTTCACTTTGACCCATGGCCACCTGATGGATCTGCTTTCATGACTCTGCCTCTCTCTGGCCTTTTCGTCTTGTTAGCCACTAGTCCTCTTCAAAGTGAGCTCCCAAGTCATAGTTGCTGGGAAGCTTTCCCTGCACCTCCACTCTGACCTAGGCTCTGTTACATGACCCTTCTGTTCACCTTTTCCCTAGTGTCATGTGAAATATGTTATAGGTCTTTCTTGAACCATCTGTCACTTCCACTAAAAAGCGTGTCAAGGGCAGGGGCTTTGTGTGTGTGTGTCCCACCTCAAGTGCTGTGGCCCACATGAGGCCATTCGGCATATCCATTGAGTAGATGATGGACACTCTGTGCTGTTTCTTGTCTCACTCTGGCTCAGCCTTAATATTAATACCTTGTAGCAAAATTGCCTAATACTTTGAAAGGGGTGGTAACATCCTTAGGGATACTCAGGATGCTTAATTTCTCAAATCATTTGAACTGGTTGGAATAAATAGCCTTTCCATCTGCATTTTTAAAAACTTATTAAACTTTCTTCTCACTGTGAAAGGTCGTACCAAGCCAAGGTTCGCCAAGGAGCATTAGCTTGTTTTCTTTCTACTATCAAATCCATAGAAAAAAAAGTTCTATATGGCTACTGGTCGGCCTTTGTTCCTGATACGCCCGAGCTTGGGAGCCCACAGTCTGTGTCCTTAATGACGCTCACATTAAAGGATCCATCTCCAAAGGTAAGACGCATTTTTATGTCTTTCCCCCTTTGCCCTAGTTGGTCTCTAAATACTGCTCTCACTCACGCCATCCCGGCTCCTGACTTGAGAACCTTGCTAGCAGGAAATGGCTGGGCTCAGGCTTCTGTGGACTGCATGTTAAGATTATGTCTTAGCCCAGGGTTTTGCTTGAAGTCAGAGCACACTGAGCTATCACTTCTGTGTCTCCCGTGAGCCCCACTGAAGCTGTGGTATTAGGAACAGCTCAGGAGTGACTTGACTCGATAGAATGTCATATACCTGGTTGTAGAGGCTTAACTCAGTGGCATGTAGTATGTACATGGTTGTAGAGGCTATCTAAAGCTTAGAAAAGTGCCTGTATTGTTTTGTGAAAACCCAAGAAAGTACTTTACATAAAATAAGGTCCTAACAATTTTACCATAGCTTTTAAAAAATGAAAGATTTACATATTTTAGTGAGAAAAAATCAATTTCAGAAAAGAGAAAACAATAGTTTAGCAGTCTGGATAGGATCAGCAACTACCCAGTGGCTGATGGAGTGTCTGCCATAGATACATTCACTCCTCTCTGGAAACTAGCTCTCAGGCAAGGAAGGAAAAGAGTCTGCTCTCAGCCTTGCAACAGTGAATATTAAAAAGTCACACTAAGGAGCACCAGGCTTTCCTTAGTTAACCCACAGAAAGTGAATATTTTAATTAGCCCTATTGCATATTTTACCTATTTTTATTTTCTAAAAGGAGAATATAATCCACAGTATATTAGAATACTCTGTAATCATTTGAGTAGTTAATTACATATAAGATGGGGCTGGAACGGTGGCTTAGTTGTTAAGAACACTGACTGCTCTTCCAGAGAACCCAGGGTTGATTTCCAGCATCTACTTTGTAACTGACTCTTTATTAAATAAACAGCAATCCATGACTAAAATGTATTTTCCCCTTTCCATCCATAGGATTATATTTAGGGTCTGTGAGATGGCCCAGTGCTTAAGGGCTTGCTGTTCAAGCATGAAGACATGAGTTCAGATCCCCTGCACCTTTAAAGAACTGGGTAGTGGAGACAGGTGCATCCCTAGGGCTTGATGACCAGCCAACTTCACCAAATCAGTAAGCTCCAGGTTCAGTTAGCAGCCTTGTCTCAAAAATTAAAGCGGAGAGCAACTGAGGAAGATACCTGGCATCAGCCTCCACACGTGCATGCAAATGTGCACACCATAAACATATATAGCTTACATCCGTTATCAGATACACCCAAGTGTTTCTAAACATTGAGTTACCATTGTTAATATACACAAACACACACTCAGATGCTTCAGAGAAGAATGTAAGTGGGTACTCTTGAGAGCTGTTGAGTTCTCTTTTCATTGGCCTTATGCTTAGATATGTAGGTCTCTGATCTAATCATTCCCACACTTAGGACTACAGATCCGTGTGCTGTGGTAGTGGTAGAACTTAGAGTTCTGCCTTACTGTTGTCCCATGGTGAACTTACGTGTGGTCAAGTGGCTACCTTGTAGCTGCCCTCAGCGCCTGATGCAGCCTCCCTCTGCCTTTATCTAATAAGATGGCTCTGAATACTCGGAGAATTGAGTCTATGGAAAGAAGGGAGCCTGGATCCCGACTTCTAACTGACCGGTATGAATCATCTTGACATTCCAGACACGTGCCTGTGCCTTGCAAGTTTTGTCTGCCATCTTGGAAGGCTCGAAACAGTTTCTTTCTGTTGCTGAAGACACCACTGACCACAAAATGGCTTTCACTCCTTTCTCTGTAACAATTGCATCCAGCATTAGAGAGTTGCACAGATGTCTTCTGTTAGCTTTGGTGGCAGAGTCATCGTCCCAGACCCTTACCCAGATAATTAAGGTAAGTCCCAAGTTACCTTCAGCTTGAGAGAAGCTTCAGTTTGTATGTCTTACAGCACCTGAAAGTATAAGTAATAATTATATTAAAGACACCTGTTTGAAAATCTGTACTTAACCTAACTATAGACATTAAAAAGACTGGTTTTCTTTTAGTAAATAGACCTTTAAAACTGGGTGACAGAGGGCTGAAGGGATAGGTCTATGGGTAAAGGCTCTTGCCAGCAAGCCAAGTTTGATCTCCGGAATTTATGTGGTGGGAGAAGAGAACAGATTCCCACAATCACCTTCTGACCTCCACATATACATATATACTCACAAAAATAAAGATAAAAAATATTATTTGTGTGTTTGTGTGTGAATGTATGTTTCTGTTCTGTTACAGTGCCTTGCAAATCTTGTATCAAATGCCCCCTACAACCGCCTGAAACTCAGCTTGCTGACCAAAGTCTGGAACCACATAAAACCTTACATCCGCCACAAAGGTTAGTAGTGCTAATTGCTTCTTTATGTCTTTCAAATGTAGACTATGAGTGTTTAAAAGAAAGAGAAGTAAGTATTGAGAGCACCTCTTCAGCTCTAAGATGTTTGCTTAGTCTCAGCTTGTCAAGGGTATCAACTATTACTAGATGGCTGTTTGGGGGAAGGGAAGGAGCTGGAGAACCAACTGAGCTGAGTGCTGCTTCAACGTCCCAGGACAGTGAGCAAACTGCATCTTAGAGTGATAGTGATGGATAGATGGATGGGTGGATGGGTGGGTGGATGGATGGATGAATGGATGGATGGGTGGATTGTATCATGAGGGCTGGCTCCTTGGGATTACTGTCCCGCCCAGTACCCCACAGCCGGCAAGCCCCAAAGAAAATCACACAGAGAGTCTACATTAGGTTGTTAACTGATTGGCCCATTAGCTCAGACTTCTTACTAGCTCCCATAAGTTATATTAACCCATTGTTCCCATCCATGCCAGGCACATGGCCGGTACCTTTTCTCAGCTGGGACAGGGACACATGCTGCTTCCTTGGAGATCTGCGCAGGAATGCCAAAGGAGCTTCCTGCTTCCCAGACTTTCTCCTCGCCCTGCCTCTACTTTCTGTCTGGTTGATGCCCATAATTCCTACCTGGCCAATCAGCATTTATTTAAAACATGATTGACTGAACAGACAAGTCTCCTGCACCAGTGGATGGGTGGATGGAAGGATAGATGAGTGGATGGATGGATAGATGGATGTTGCAATGAGCACAGGCTGGGTCCCTTGTTCTGTCTCGCCCGGCTCCCCGCTGCGGGGCTGCTTTTGGTCCCATCCGGCTAGCTTACACCAGAAATAACCACACGGAAATTGTATTAATTAAATCACTGTCTAGCCCATTAGTTCTAGCCTCTTATTGGCTAACTCTTACATATTATTTTAACCCATTTCTAATAGTCTGTAAGTCACCACGAGGTAGTGGTCTTACCGGAAAGATTCTAATCTACGTCCATCTCGGACTGGAGAAGCATGGCATCTGCCCCAGTGCCTTCTCTCTCCCAGCCTTCTGTCTACTCCGCCCACCTAAGAGCTGGCCTATCAAAAGGCCAAGGCAGTTTCTTTATTCAACCAATGAAAGCAACAGAAATACAGAAGGACTCTCCTACACCAGATGGATGGATGGATGGATGGATGGATGGATGGATGGATGGATGGATGGATGGATGGGTAGGTGTGTGGATGGGTGGATAGATGGGTAGATAGATGGGAGGGTAGATGGATGGGTAGGTAGGTAGGTGGATAGACAGTATGGACGAACGGACTGGTAGATGGATAGGTGGGTGAGCTCATGTATTGAGGAGAAAACTAAACTCTAACTTCTGTAACACGATCTGTGTGGTTCACATAAGGTCTTTTGAAGTTGGTTCACATCTCCTTGACTGCAGAAATATTGCTTGTGTGTTTTGGCTTTTCCCACACATGTGTATGGACTGATAGCACCTCTTTTAGAATGTTCCCACACATATGTATGGACTGTCAGCAACTGCCTTTAGAATGTTCCTCTTTGTTTGCAAGATTTCAGATCAGGCTGTCTCTTACATCTAAGTTTTCAGTCAGAGTTGCAGAGCTTTTTCTGGAATGTGCAGTATATTCTGGAACACTATGGGAAAGACACTGGCACTGGAGTCAGTCTGAGGATCTACAGCCCCCTCTTCTTCCATCCTCACAGCTATGGCCCATCCAGAACCCCATTTCCTCATAACAGGAAGACTTGCACCTATTCTGTAAGGTTGGCATGAGAGGCCAAGTTCAGCCCACGGGTCAGTAAATCAGGACACAGAAAGATAAGACCTGCCTTGAGGCCTCTCATCACAGTGATGGCAAAAGGTACAAGTTAGAGCCTAAGGCTCCTGGGGCAGGCAGGTGCTTGTCTAACTGTACCTGTTTCTCTTTAGTTGCATCTTCAGCCCCAGGAGATGGACACTTCTCAACAGTCCCTTTCAAATATTTGACTTTGTATTTGAATGTTTTCATTGTTAAAATGTTCAAATTCTAAAATGCTTCAGAGTGAATCTAACAAAATTTATAGCAGGTTCATATGAACACTAGAAAGTGATGGATGGGGGCTGGAGAGATGGCTCAGTGGTTAAGAGCATCACCTGCTCTTCCAAAGGTCCTGAGTTCAATTCCCAGCAACCACATGGTGGCTCACACACAACCACCTGTAATGAGGTCTGGTGCCCTCTTCCGGCCTTCAGGCATACACACAGACAGAATATTGTATACATAATAAATAAATAAATAAATAAATAAATAAAGTGATGGATGAAATGGAAGAGTCCTTATTCATGAATAGGGTTCAGTGTTGGTTCTCCCAAAGTTGATCTAAAATTTAATGTAATCCCAATGAAAAGCACAGCAGGTCATTTTGTATAGCATCAGCAAATAGGTTCTCACATTTATCAGGCCTGGAATAGGAAACAGTACTGACAGAGAAGTTAGGCTGGAGGTCGAACTCAGTGGAACACTTGCCTAGAGGGTGCAAGACCCCAGGTTCAAGCCCCAGCATTTTCTGGGAGGGGAAGAAAAAATAAAGATCTGAGAGTGTCAGCACCTCAAAACCTACTGTAAAACTACAGTAAAGACAGTGTCAAATATAGGTCAGGAGAAGAGAGTAGAAAGCCTGGAAACATCCATCACCATTAGCTGATACAGCAAAATAACCAAAATAACTCTTCAATAAATGGTACTAGACAACCAGATGCAAAAAAACTGAACTCAAATGCAGACCTTTTAGCTTTTTTCCTCTCATTTGTTATGTATGTGTGGTATGTGTGCATGTGTATATGGACTTTTGGAGGGGGCACACACATGTGAAGGCCCTAGATTGGCATCAGGCATGTTTTTCAGTCTGCCCACTTGAGAACATTTCTCAGTTGCACCAGATCTCTGGATAGCCATTTTGTTCCTGGGTTCCCATCTCTGGTCTTCTGAGCACTGGAATTACGTGTGGGCCACCACACCCACTCAGCATGTATATGGGTTCTGGGGAAGTGCTTCAATCACTGAGATACCCCCCAACCCTGTTTTATTTTTTAATAGCTTTTTCTTTTAAATCCTGTTAAATCATTCATGTTCATGGATTAATAATGTTTTGTTACTATATGTACCACTATAGTGTTTCTATTTGTTTTGTTTTTGAAATGAGGTCTCCCTATGTAGCCCAGGTTGGCCTCAAATGTCCTTCTTCCCTAGCTCCCAGAGTGCTAGGATTGTAAAGACACACTGGTTTTATTTTTGTGATTGTGGGTAAGTATGTGCATGTGTATGCGGATACCTAGGAGGCCAGAGGAGGGCACCAAATCCCCAGGAACTGGAATTAGGGGCAGTTGCGAGCTGCACCGTATGGGTGCTGGGAGCCAACCTCTAGTCCTCTGCAAGAGCAGCAAGTGTTTTTACCAACTGAACTATCTCTCCCAGCCCCAAATGCTAGGAATTCAGATATACTGCTCCTTGCCTGGGTTCTGTGGTCTTTTTAAATCAAGAAACCTTGCCACCTATTTTGATTGTTTTTCCTAGTATTCATATTTGGATACTCCTACTCAGTTGTCTTGTAGAATAATGTTCTTGATTTGACATGTTGTTTCTTCATGATATTGTCCCATATTTTCTATGAACTGAAATTAGGAGTTTAATTATACCTAACTAAAGAAAATCTAGCAATTCTTAATTGCTAGCAGGGATAACTACAGCACTTATGACATTTATGTTAGTGATTTGTGATATGCTCTGGCTTCCTTTGGGCAGATGTTAATGTTCGCGTGTCAAGTCTCACACTCTTAGGAGCTATAGTGTCTACTCATGCGCCTTTACCAGAAGTCCAGCTGCTTCTGCAGCAGCCCTGCTCCTCTGGGCTCAGCAGCAGCAGTTCAGCAACTCCCCACCTCAGCACTCCTGACTGTTGGAAGAAAGTCCCTGCCGGACCCTCTCTGGAGGAAGCATCAGTCAGTTCGCCAAAGGCATCTTCAGAGCCCTGCTGGCTCATCCGACTTTGCATCTCCACTGTGGTGCTGCCCAAGGAGGATTCCTGCTCAGGTAGCGATGCTGGCTCTTCCCTGGGAAGCACTTATGAACCATCCCCCATGCGACTGGAGGCTCTGCAGGTAGGATGCGCCACGTCTTCCAGTCTGTTAGAAAGGGACCATTCCTTCTCAGCAGAGTGACTGAGGGGCAGGTGCATGAAGTGGCCTCCCCTTTAGGTGTGGCTTTTGCTTTGTTGTTTTGTTTAGGACAGTCCTTGTAAATTGTTGAGTATATTTCTGTTCTTTTGTTACAGACTATTGTAGTCACTTCAAGTATTGTTTGGTTTTGGTTTTGGTTTTTGGTTTTTCGAGACAGGGTTTCTCTGTGGCTTTGGAGCTTGCACTAGAACTAGCTCTTGTAGACCAGGCTGGTCTTGAACTCACAAAGATCCGCCTGCCTCTGCCTCCCAAGTGCTGGGATTAAAGGCATGTGCCACCACCACCCGGCTCACTTCAAGTAATATATGACAGGTGGCTATGATTAAGTTTGAGTTCTACAACTTAAAGTTAGTTCTCTATAAATTCTTTGTTGTCATCTTGTATCTATTTATTGAAACAAAATTATTGCTTCAAAATTATTTGGAAGGAAGAAAATATCCCTTTCAGAGTATGTTGGTCTGTGTATTTAATTTGAATACTTGGGAAGCAGAGTCAGGCAGATTTCTGCGAGTTCAAGGCCAATCGGGTTTACATAGCAAGTTCCAGACCACACAGGTTTACATAGTAAGAACTCATCATAAAGTAAATAAATAACAAAATTTTGAAAAGAAAAAAAAAGAAAATACCCCTGTACTCAGATATAGTCTAAAACACAGGGTTGTGTTTAGCCAGGGCTCTCTAGAGCAGAATTTCTCAACCTGTAGATCGTGACCCTTTTGGGGCCACATATCAGATATCCTGCATATCAGATATTTACATTACAACAGTAACAAAATTGCAATTATGAAGTATCAAAATAATTTTATGGTTGGAGGTCATCGTAGCATGAGGAACTAACTGTATACTAAAGGGCTGCAGCATTAAGAAGGTTGAGAACCAGTGTTTAGAAGGAACAGAACTGATAGAACTGATAGAATGAACATGTATATATGGGATTTGCTAGAATGGCTTACAGACTGTGGTCCAGCTAGCCCAAAAATGGCTGTCTACCAACAGAAGATCCAAGAATCCAGTGGTTGTTCAGTCCGTAAGGATGGATGTCTGAACTGGTCTTCAGCATAAACCAGAATCCCAAAAAAGTAGACTCTAATTCTAGTGGAGGAATGGAACTGCTAGTGAAAGTGGGAGCAAACCGGCAAAGAGCAAAAGCTTCCTTCTTCCATATCCTTTATATAGACTGCCAGCAGAAGATATGGCCCTGATGTGGGGTTCCCCTCCGTATGCTGTGAATACCATTGCTTAATAAAGAAACTGGCTTGGCCTGATAGAGCAGAGTAGAGCTAAGCGTGAAAAACTAAACTGAATGCTGGGAGAAAGAAGACAGAGTCAGGAGAAGCTATGTAGCCCCATTGGAGATAGACACCAGAACTTTACCCAGTAAGCCACAGCCTTGTGGTGATACACAGATTAATTAACCCATCTCCATTAATCTGTGTATCACCCTCAGCCTTGATCATTTCAGCTATAAATTCCATAAAAATCTACATCAAAGGATTGCCCTGAGGCTTGAGTGCGATATTACAAACTGATGCCAGCTAGATTATGGCTGCTTCTCACGTCTTCTGTGCCAGACTTAAGGTCCATGTTAGGTGTGAGCAGCTGCCAAAATGTTGAAGCACTTCTGGATTCTGCAGCCTTCCCTGCTTTCAGATGAGCTAATTGCCTGTTCTCTGTGTAGGTTTTGGCTCACCTGGCAAAGGGCTATTTTTCAATGACTCAGCTGTACTTGATGGAGCTTGGCGAGGTGATCTGTAAGTGCATGGGTGAAGCAAACCCATCCATTCAGCTCCATGGTGTGAAGGTAATTATATTACAAGGGACACATTTTCTTCTGTGGTTTCTTGGGTTTTAGGCAAGGAGGGGATGTATTCCTATCCTAGTTCTTATGTTCAGGGATAGCTAACACCGTCAGTGTCGGGTTTTACTCCTTCAAAGAATACTTTTGCCATAGTTGCTGAGAAGAGAAAAACCAGTTACAAATGACCTTTTCTAAGTTCTGTTCACACCTTTAGCCCCAGCGTGAGTGAGGCAGAGGCAGGTGGATCTCTAAGTTTGAGTCCAGCCAGGGCTACATAATGAGACCCTGTCTCAAAAAACCAAACAAACAAGGAGAGAGAGAGAAGGAAAAAAGAAACAATTTTTCCTGTTGATCTGAGGTTTCTCCAGTCTGAAGACCTGGTGTCTGTGGCCTCCACAGCGCTAATGCTCTGCTCTAACAGCTCATTCCTCTTGTCTTGGCAGCTTCTGGAAGAACTGGGTACAGGCTTGATACAGCAGTACAAGCCCGATTCCAGCACAGCTCCTGAGCAGAGAGTGCCCATCTGTGTGGTAAGCACACTTCCGTTCCCAGTGCTCTTTCCGCATGCTCTAGTGCACTTTTTAGTTTGAGGTTCAGTAATAAAGTGGAGCAGATGATATCGTTTTTTTCCAGTATCAAAAACCATGGTGTGCCAACAAAATGGCACCATGGGTAGAGGTGCTTGTCGCCCAAGGATGCAAACCCAACAACTTGAGTGTGATCCCTAGAACCCACCTAAAGAACCAACTCTGCAAGGTTTTCCTCTTACATCCACATGTGCACTATAACAGATATGTCATACATGTGCACACTACTAATAATAATAAAAAATAAAATTTAGAACAAACCAATGGTGTTCCTTTTGAGGAATAGTGTTATAGGAGGAGGGCCCACTTGTTCGTCCCAGCTGCCCAGCTAGCTTAGCCCCGAAATAAACACAGTGTAGTAATTAAAACACTGTTTGGCTCATTTGCTCTAGCCTCTTATTAGCTAACTTTCACATCTTGATTTAACCCATTTCTATTAATCTGTATATTGCCACATAGCAGTGGCTTACCGGAGATTGTAACCGGCATCCATCTCAGGCGGAAGATCCATGGCTTCTCTTTCTCTGCCCTTTTTCCTCCCAGCATTCTGTTCTGTCCTCTCCGTCTACCTAAGTTCTGCCCTATTAGGCCAAGGCAGTTTCTTCATTAACCAATGAAAGCAACACATAAACGGAAGGACCTCCTACACCAGAATAGCACAACAGAACTTTTAATTTTTTTTTTATTAAAATTGCTTATTATTACTGGGTATACCAGTGCCACATGTGGAGGTTAGAAGATAATTTGTGAAGTCGGTTCTCTCTTTTTACCTTTATGTGGGTTGCAGAGATTAAACACAGGTTACCAGGCTTATACAGCAAGTATCTTTATACCTGTTGGGCCATCTCACAAGACCCAGGACTTCTTATTCCTATTGAACTGTAACCTGCTGCCTGTTGATGAAGCCTCGTAGCCACCCACTACTCTCAACTCCTGTGAGATTAATTTGTACAGGCACCAAGAATTAAAGACAGTGTGTGATGTTTATATTTCCATGCTTGGCTTATTTCACGTAATATAATTATCTTCATTCATGTTGCGGTCAGTGACAGAATTGCATTCTTTTTTGAAGCTGAATCTCATGTGATTGTGTATATATATACATATATAGCACATTTTCTTTATCTTATCAGTTGATCGACACTTAGGTTGTTTCCATATCTTGGCTATTATAAAGTGTACTTCAGTGTACATGTGCATGCTAATGTTTCTTTAAAAGGAACCCAATGTGTAATCTAGCATAGCATGAAACTACCAAAAAAAAAAAAAAAAAAGAAAAGAAAAGAAACTACCAGAATAGAGTGCAGTTCAGGATTATTTATACAACCAACCAGCAATGATAAATCCAGTGTTTGCTTGCAGAAAGCTTAATTTGGTTATTCTGCCTGCTCAAGAGACAAACTAGAATTGTGGGGAAAGGCAGGGAGTGTGACTGAGGAGGGAACCAGGTCTGGGAGGCATCGTTCAGTGGGCGTGTGTTTATGAGCTTAGGTTGCTCTGTGAACAGGAATAATGATCCTTAACTCACAAACTGATTCTTTTTAAAGAGGCTTAAAATGGGAAGACGCAGGTGCCCAGTGAATAGAATTTCTTCAATCTGCTCATTTCTCGCTGTATGGTTCCTACTAAAAGTTGAACAAAAGGCGGGGGGCGCGAGAGCTCATTGGTAAAGGGCTTGTTCAATTCCCAGAACCCATGTCAAAAAAGTTGTTGGGCATGGTGGCAGGTGCTCATCCCAGTGCTGGGAGGGAAGGCCAAGAGAATCCCTGGGGCTCCCTGGCTAGACAGTGTCCCCCTAACTGGGGCACTGCAAGCCAATAAGAAACTATCTCAAAGGAGGTGAACAGTGTTCCTAAAGATGACAGCCAGGTTTGTCCTTCCCGTGTATATATAGTTTAAAAAAGAAAATCTATGATCAGGCTGCTTCTGTCACCCCCTACACTGTGCCACTTCTCTGGATGAGAAATATAATCGCACCAAAATGTTCTGTACTTGGTGCCAGAAGCCAAATGAACTCAGCATTGGTGAAGCTTTCTCCTCGTGATCTCCTCATCCTGCCTCCTCTTTGCTGTTTACACGTCCATCATCTTTGCCGTGAATTAAATACCCAAACTCCTTTCCAAGGCAGCAACTCGAGCTTTCATGGAACCACTTGCAAGGAGATGGAGTGACTTTGGACATCAGATAGAACTTGGATGGGAATCCAGATTTCTCCACTTGCTAGACAAGTTGCTGTGGACAAGCCTCTTTTTTCTTTTTTTAAATATTTTTTTATTTTATTTATATGAGTACTCTATCTGCATGTATGCCTTCACACCAGAAGAGGGCATCAGATCCCATTACAGATGGTTGCTGGGAATTGAACCAAGACCTCTGGAAGAGCAGCCAGTGATATTAACCTTCTTAACTGCTCACAACTTTATTACTGCCTCCCCTAAAGAGAAGACAGACTTTCTGTGTTACCTGGCATTAGTCAAGCAAAACAGTAGTCCTAAACGCATAGCATCTTTAGACAATGAACATTTGTTCTCTGCAGTCTCTGCTGGTCAGGAATTGTAATGGCTGGGCCATGTCAACTTGACTCTCAGGAGTCAAGATGCCACCAGGACTGCAGCCAGTTGTGACCTTGCCTGGGATCAGAGGACCTTCCAGATGGCTCGCCCACGTACCTAACAAGTTTTGTTGATTGTTGGCGAAAAGTTCACTCATTTTCTTCCTGGAGAACATCTCGACAGGGCTCTTAGGTGTCCTGCTAACATAGCATCCAACTTCCCCACATCAAGATCTGAGAGAAAGAGAGGCAGGAAGATAGATACTTTGTGACCTAGCTTCCAGAGTTTCACAGTCATCTTCACAGTGTCCTATTGGTCACACAGATCAGCCCTATTCAAAGTGGGCTGGGACTCCACACATGTAAAATTTGGAGATGAGAGTATCCAGGCCACCCAGGAGGGTGCAGCCATCCTGTTTACACATTCTGAAGTAAGGAGGGTCCAGACTGGGTTTCTAGGAGCTGGGGTAGGACGTGGACAAAGACAGCACAGGTACACAGCAAAGCCCAGGACCAAGTCTATAGGACAAAAGATAGAAACACTAAAAACCAGACAAATTCTGGAATTGGAAATCCCAGGGATTTTATAAAGAATGAGAAAGAAACCTCAGACATCTGCCTGAGGGCTTGGGGATGAGTCTTCTAGGTGCCTACAGCAGAGCCTGCTTCTCAGGTTAAGAGCTAGCCTGTCCTGGTGCCAGGATCTGACTGTAGACTTCAAGGTAGATGTCTTTCCCTGTATGGTTGAAGTGGCACTAAAGCTTACACAGATCAAGTCACCAGGCAGTGCTACAGACAAGAAGGGATAGGAAACAGCTCTAGCTCTCCTCCTGATCCTGTTCACTGGTGTGCACAGCCTCCAGTGCCCAAATAGGGTCACAGTGAAAGAACCCAGCAAGATGGTGGCGCATCCGGATTCTCAGTGACTTTGCTGCTGACTAGCATGTTACAGTGTATTTTGTGCCTGTTTTCTTGGTAGAAATTGTGGTAGTGGTATAGACTTCATTTAGTTGTGCTGAGGATTAAAATGGGTTGATGTATGACAGCCACTTAGAAGCCTGGCCTATGATAAAAACCTCCGCAAAACAGCTGCTTCTGCTTTTTTTGCCACCATCGTCATATCATTCATCATCACCACCATCATTATCACCACCGTCATCATCACTGTTGCTATCACCTTGATTACATTGTATGCCCTACTGGGTCTGGCTAGTTATTTCGGAAGTTGTTTCCATCACTGTGGAAGATGCCCAGTGAAAACACCTGTAAAAAACTACTACAGAAAACATTTTCTCTCCAAGGCTACATCTGATGGGCATGGCTTCAATGGGTTCTCCTGTGGGTGCTGTGCTGTGATTCTAACTGTGCCTCTGTTCTAGGTGGTGATGTTCTGGACTATGATGTTGAATGGTCCTTTGCCCTGCGCCCTACAGAGTTCAGAGCACCCAACTCTGCAAGCGAGTGCCTGTGATGCCCTGTCCTCCATCTTGCCAGAGGCCTTCAGCAGTCTGCCGGTAACTAACCTCATGTCCTCACTCTTGGACCATATCCTGGGCAGCAGGGCTCCAGTGTAATTCTGTTTTGAAATCTTTCAACCTCTTCTCTAGAAAAAGAAACTGTTTTCTGTTGAGTTTGCTGTGAGAGCATTGCCGTCCATTCCCCCAGGAAAGCCTTGCTTCTGCCTTAGAAGGCAGGTGTGGGTATGAGAGACAGAGCTCTGACAAGACTTCCGAAGGAAGCACTTGATGTCCTGAGCTAAAAGTCTTGGCTCCGCATCCTAGCCATCCCACCCCAGCTCTTTGACTCCCACTTCTCAGAGGAGTCATGTGAGAAGCAGCAGTGTGTCTCCACATGGGGTGTTCGCTTAGCCTGTCACCTCCCAATCCCACTGCTTTAGGTGAGGATTTCATGTCTGATTTGGGGTACACAAGCATGTCATTCTGCTCTTGTTCTTTATCCCTCAAAGGCTTTTGATCTGTTCTTAGCTATGTAAATTAACTTCTCTAAAGGAGGCGGCTCCTGTATAAAAATGACCTTGTTACGTAGTTGAACAATGCAATGTGATGAGATGCTTTGTGTACCTTGCCCAAAATCATGCCTCAGATACCTGCCCCGGTGTCCAGGCACCTGCCCTGTCGTTAGCTGAGGGTCACAGTGCTCAATTGCTTGTGGCAGACTTTGACTCGCAGTGATTCTGTCTGACTTCTCCTTTTGTGAACCTTCTCTGCAGAATGACAAGCAGATTTTGTGCATTACAATGTTGCTCGGCCTGAATGACAGCAAGAACCATTTAGTGAAAGCTGCGACCTCCAGGGCCCTTGGCGTCTATGTGCTTTTCCCCTGCCTCAGACAGGTGAGAGTAAGCCTGGCTTGCCTGCTGTTTCCTTAGAGCCTTTACCACCAGTGGATTTGTGGGCATATAGCTTCCGCATCCAGCAGTGAAGGAAGCCTGCTGTGTAATCAGATTCCTTGATTGCCATTACAATGTGCAGTACCTGTGCTTCATTTGTTAATTATTTGACACTGCCTGGGACTCTAGTTTACAGCAAATGTTTAATTAATGAGTGATTAACTAAAGATGAAAAAGAGGACATTACCCACATGGGAGTAATGATTGAGAAAGCTAATAGCCATTTTTCTAAGAAGGCAGTGAAGTTTTCCTTCATTCCTTGTGTGACGTTCATCCATAGGAAGGGTGTGTAGTGCAGAGAATGTGTTTGTTTGGGCAGTGTTTTCACTATCAGAACATTGCTGCAGGGGGTGGAGATCAATCCAAGCTCGGAACGCACAGGTAACTCAGGTTCATGTTGATTCTATAGATAAATTTTGGTTTCTAAATCAAAACTATCATAAAGGCTCCCAGCTTTCTGTGAACAGTTCAGCAGCAGCAGCATGAACTCCCTGAGTAACACAGCCTGGTTTGTTGTACAGGACGTCATATTTGTTGCAGACACAGCAAATGCTATATTGATGTCACTTCAAGATAAGTCACTGAATGTGCGTGCCAAAGCAGCCTGGTCCCTGGGCAACCTGACAGACACTCTCATCGTCAACATGTAAGTGACTCAGCTTGTTTTCCAAGGGTGGCACTGTTTCAGAGCTCTGAAAGGTGTCTTTCCTCCTTACTGTGAAAGAATTAGCAAGAATTCCCCCATATCATACCGACAGCTTTACTACTTTGTTTTAATATTCCTTTAAGCAATAAATCTAGTTGGTTCTTACCGAGTATTCAGATACATATGATTCTATAACAATATATATATATTCAAAAATACCATGTGCTAACATAAGCATCTACCATTGTAGAAAATATCACAGTAGAAATCTGAAGCCTTAGTAACAGTTACCCTGCTCTTAGGACAAAAAGGTCTTTTGTTTGTTTGTTTGTTTGTTTTTAAAAGATTTATTTATTTATTATGTATACAGTTTTCTGTCTGCATGTATGCCTATAGGCCAGAAGAGGGCACCAGATTCCATTTGGTTGTGAGCCACCATGTGGTTGCTGGGAATTGAACTCAGGACCTTTGGAAGAGCAGGCAGTGCTCTTAACCACTGAGTCATCTCTCCAGCCCTGTTTATTTGTTTATTAAATATTTTTACATATAATATCTAATATTTTCCCTTAATACAACTTCTCCTAGATTTTCCCTACCTCCCTATCCACCCAACTCTGTTTGTTTCCTCTCTCTCTCTTTCTTTCTCTCTCAAAAACAAACAAAAACAAGAAACAAAGATCAAAACAAACCAAAAAAAAAACCCAATAAGACAAAAATTACCCACAACAACCCCATGGAATCTGTTTTGTGTCACCAGTTACTCCTGAGCGTGGAGCCTGCCCAGGAGTGTAGTTAATACCCAGTGGCATTCTACTGGAGAAAGCAGTTTATATTTTTTAAGGAATATAGTCACAGGTCAAAAGAACTGGAAGAGCATAAAGGGGTATGTAGTGTAAAATCTGCCTCCTTCCTGCAACACCCGTCACTTTCCTAGGGTGGCTGCTGCTGCACTTTCTGTCACCTGATTCTGCATAAAAAGCATGTGTAGCACGCAGACATTCTCTGCACTGGATGTTTAGTAAACACGTGGGACACAGAGTCCACAACAGGACGCATCCTAATCCATCCTCCTCTTGAGTGGTTGTTTTACGTAGGCTTGTGGGCATCTATATGCAGTGAATATTTCCAGGCATAAAATGTCCATATTGAGATGTTCCCTGTGGTTACATTCTTAAATGGAGAACTGCCATTGAAACCTAGGTGTGGGGGCATGTACCTATAATCCCAGCACTCAAGAGGCTGAAGCAGGGGGATCACAGATTTGAAGTCAACCTAAGTTTCATACCATGTTCCAGGCCAGCCTAAGCCCTATAATGAGTCCCTGTCTCAAAAACAAAGGAACATATGTGTGAGTTCTCAGTATAATCTGAAAAGGTCTGTCAGGCTGTTTTCCTTACATTTTTACCCTCGTATACTTGGTGACTGTATCTTTGTGTGCACACGTTTAAGTGGTATTTTCTTTTTACCCCACCATGTGCCTTGGGTGGGACAGGGACACGCCAGATCCAAGTTTTCAGGATGAGTTCTCTGGGCTCCTACTCTTGAAAATGTTGCAGTCTGCGATACAAGCCTCCACGGACAAAGACAAGGTACACACAAGACGTTAAGGGTGCACACTTGCAACTGCGCTGCTCCAGCAGGGTGGTCTAATGGTTCTAAACCATCCTGTGTCCACAGGCTCTCAGAGTGGAGTGCTGCCCTCTCCATACTCGTCAGTTTATTCTACTGCCTTCTGTCCCATAGATTGTCTTACTGCATGATATATTCATTCTTATCTGTTATTTGAAAAGAAAGAGAGAATAAATCCTTAAATGGAATTGATAAGAAAGATAAAAAGCTTGCATGTGCCTATTACATGGTACATTTAAAAAGCATGAGCTCGGACATGGGGTCAGGTGAGCATGCACAGTTCCGAGGACTCACACCCTCACAGGGTTCATGTCTCATTTATTCTCTTGCTTTAAGACATGGAGGGTCTTTCTTTTTTTTTAATATTTATTTATTTATTATGTATACAATATTCTGTCTGTGTGTCTGCCTGCAGGCCAGAAGAGGGCATTAGATCTCATGTCAAATGGTTCTGAGCCACCATGTGGTTGCTAGGAATTGAACTCAGGACCTCTGGAAGAGCAGGCAATGCTCTTAACCATCTCTCCAGCCCCGGAGGGTCTTTCTTAAAGTAGAATTTATATTGTCTGAATCATCTCCGGCAAAATAACTCTGAGGCCTTTTATGTTTTGTTGTAGGTCAAAAGCAATGCAGTCCGGGCCCTTGGGAATTTGCTTCATTTTCTACAACCGTCTCACATAGAGAGACCCAGGTTTGCTGAAATCATCGAGGAGTCTATCCAGGCTCTGATTTCTACTGTTGTAAACGAGGCTGCCATGAAAGTCCGATGGAATGCTTGCTATGCGATGGGAAATGTTTTTAAAAACCCTGCTCTTCCACTTGGTAAGATGCTTTCCCTCTCTCTGCCTGTCCAGAGGTTCTTCAGAAAGCATGCGCCAGTCTGTGCTGTTGTTAAAAAATGATGGGCTAGAAAACGGCAGGAATCAAAAGTTTAGTGGAACAATGAACTACGTCATTGGCGGTGTGACTTTGATGAGGTGATGAGGTGTTTTATTGCCATTTTAAAGTATATTTACAAAGGTCTTTTTTATAATCTGAGAAAATACTTCATATGTTAAGCTGACTAAAGCAGGATTAACTCATTTCTACAGTGTCATCTTATTAAGTACTTAGGAGAAAAGGAAATTGTCCAAATCCACAGTGTCACCACTGGCACAGAGGGCACAGGTTCAAATCTCACAAGTTCTGGGGTCAGAACTAGAAGCTCAGGGCTTCTTTCCCCTTCATACCGTCACGAATACCTTGAGCCTTGCTTGACAAGTCATCTTGGGCTAATAGTTTCTTCTGTGCACAGACCCTAGCTACTAAGAATGCCAGAAGTGGCCCTACATCTCTGCCTTTGACAGGATTGGAGAGCTAAGGGTGTGTCCCTGGAGAAGGGACAACCACGAGGGCCAGCAGAGTAGGCAGCATGTGAGGGACTGTCCAGGCAGAGCAGAGCCTGGGAGACAGTGGAGAAGTTGCCTGGGGGCTACAGAGCTATGAGGACACATGTAAGAATGGAGCAGGAACAGACGGGACACTGAGATCTGGGGTATTTATGGGTGGCACTGGCATTCACGGAATGGAGAGAGTCTGGTTTTTTTTGGTGTGTGGGGGCAACAAAGAAGGGGACAGACTGAGAGAACTGCCATCCATCTTGAGGAGTGAGACAGTCAAGCCAGAGTGGCTACCAGCACCTCTGAGCAGGTAGAAAACATGCTATTGGGGGAGGGGGGCTGGGGCACACAGAAATGGGAAAAAGACCATGCATGGTTCATATTCTTGACATTAGAAGTGTTCTTATGTCTTAACACTAAATGCACAGTGTGCTGCAGTGAGTCAGTGCCTGGTGCTATCTGGGGAGGGAATACTCCTTTTGCTAGCACTGTTTCATACAGTGTACAGCCCTGCACTGCCAGGAGCAGTTTGGGTGCATTCCATCCATGCGTTTCCCACCAAGCTTTGCCGCTCTGGACAGATAAAATCCTACTTGGGTAGCAGAGGCTTTGATCATGCTTGAGGCTTGTCTAGGGAAAGCAGGAGACCAGAGATCAGTATTTGATCCCTTCCTTGGGATCCCACAGGTTGACTTTTGCTGTCCTGATCCTATGAGGAGCCTTGGTCTCTGTCCTATTGCTGTGAAGAGACATGATGCCCACCACAACTCTTATAAAGAAAAACATTTAGTCAGGGGCTGGCTTACAGTTTCAGAGGTTTAGTCCCTTATCATCATGGCAGGATCATGGTGGCACTCATGGTGCTGGAGCAGTAACTGAGATCTACATCCTGATCCACAAGCAGAGAGAAAGGCTAGGCCTGACATGGACTGTGGGAATCTCAAAGCCCATCCCAAGTGACACACTTTGTCCAACAGGGCCATGCCTCCTAATCCTCTCAAACAGTGCTACTCCCTGATGACTAAGGATATATGAGCCAGTGGGACCATTCTTCCTCAGACCACCATATGGGGCCATGATGAGAGTGGAGTAAACACAAAATGCATGCTTCTCTACCCTCTCCTCTCACCCTGTCTAACTCTAAGCCTTCACTAGTTTCAGACTGTGAATTCTTCCTAGGGTCAGCCCCATGGACCTCCCAGGCCTACAAGGCCCTGACATCGGTTGTGATGTCATGCAAGAACTTCAAAGTGCGCATCAGATCTGCCGCAGCCCTTTCCATCCCAGGCAAGAGAGTGCAATACGGGTCCCTAGAACAGTTTGCTCAGATCTGGAATGCATTGGTCACTGCCTTGCAGAGGAGTGAGGACACCACAGACTTTCTGGAATTCAAGTACTGTGCCAGCCTACGGACCCACATCTGCCAAGCGCTGCTTCACCTCTTGAGTCTAGCCAGTGTCTCCGACCTCCCCTGCATTCTAGAAACTCTTGAGCTGAATGGGGATATGATCCAGTCCTACGTCCTGCAGTTCTTAAAATCAGGAGCAGAGGGAGATGATCATGGAGCAGTCCACACCCCACAGGAGAGAGACCAGATGGTCAGAGTGGCCCTGACGCACATACACAGTGTGCAGACACTGGCTGGAGACACAGCCAAGAGGGTCATTGTGGCCTTCTTAGAAGACATCCTGGCTGTTCATCATGATTCCTCAGGAGGACAAGTGGCACTCCTTGGGTCATCAGATCAGTGACTTTTCCACCCTCAATTCACATGTCACAAATGGGAATCAGAGACTGAGCTGTGCATTTGATACATGGAGTGCAATTCTAGGGCAAGAACATCCGGTCCACATTTATTTAGAATGGATTAGTGGCTATTTAACTTTTTTCAAAGGGCTCAGCCACTTTGGAGAGTGGTTCCATTACAACCAAGATTTGAGGAGTCGGGGTACATGTAGTGTGGACCTAAACAACTGGAGGTTGCTGTGGAATAGTTCTGTCCACTGTGAATATACATTACTCTCATTGGTTAATAAAGAACTGACTGGCCGGTAGCCAGGCAGGAAGTATAGGTGGGACAACCAAACTAAGAATGCTGGGAGGAAAAAGAGCAGAGCCAGAGGAGGCACCAGCCAGCTACCTAGGAGGCTGGACATGTAGAAAACGAGGTAACAAGACACATGGCAATAGATTAATAGAAATGAGTTAATTTAAATTGTAAGAACTAGTTACTAATAAGCCTGAGCTATCGGCCAAGCATTTATAATTAATATAAGCTTCAAGTGTGTTTATTTGGGAGCTGCTGATGGGATAGAATCTTCTGCCTACAAATGGTGCCCAAATGTTAGGCAAGAATTTCCACATAAATGGGCAGTGGTGGTGCACACCTTTAATCTCAGCACTCAGGAGACAGAGACAGGCAGATCTCTGTGAGTTTGAAGCCAGCCTGGTCTACAGATTGAGTTCTAGGACAGGCTCCAAAGCTACACAGACACCCTATCTCAAAAAAGCAAAAACAAACAAACAAAAATTTCTACATAAAACCTGAGAAAGCTTTAAAAAAGGTTTCTAAAACAGAGCCAAGAGCAACTTCCTAGTCTTATGTCTCTCATGCTGGTCACAGCACAGGGACATTTCTCCTGGCTGCTGCCTGTGGACTTGAACTGTCAGCGCACCATGGTATAAGCTGCATGGCGGTTCCCGCATTCTCTCATACTGGCCACTACACAGAAAAGTGCTCATGTCGTCAGGAAAAAGACAGATACACAGTAAGGACAGATTCAGACGACAGGTTACCGTGTGTGTAAAAATATGTGTAGGCTTGGGAGAGAAAAGAGAAGGTATGGTAGGTGTTGGCGCACATCTTTAAGTCCAGCACCCGGGAGGCAGAGGCAGGAGGATCTCTGTGAGTTTAAAGCCAACCTGGTCTACAGAGCTAGTTCCAGGTCAGCTAGGGCTGTTACACAGAGAAACCCTATCTCGAAAAGAAAAAAGAAATATATAGTTTTAAAATAATTGTCCTTAAGAAGGGAGTAAACTAATATAAAAGAAATAGGCCACGTAAAAATGGAAAATACACAGAGTCTGGATCCTATAGGTTACTGTGTTGTCTTTAAATTTTTTGGCTGCTAGGAGACATTGGATTATGAAAGCTACTGGGTTAAACCAATCTATATATTTTTTAAATGTCTTGACTTTTAAAAAGAAATCAAAAAATATGATACTTTGGAGAGGACGTTTTGCTTTTATTTCCACAGGAAATGAGAGGCTGTAGGTTCATTCTAACTTGGTATGGATCAGGCTTGATTGGGGAAGACTCCCCTGAAATCCTGCTTACAGACATAAAGAAATAAACCTGGAAGAACTACAAGACACATGATGCATATTTTACCTGCTCAAACATAAAACAAAATTTCATCTTTGGCAGACTTATATACAATGCACAGTCTGTACTTGTACTAATGCAGATATATATGTTACCTTTAAAAGTTTATATATTTTCAAACCAAAGGGACCAGACATCAATAAAAACAGATGGCCTAGGTGATCCAGCATCCAGAACAGCGTCAAGACTGCTGCCTAAAATGATTCAGCCTCACAGAATACTCTAGTAATTAACAATTATCCTGACTTTCTCAAGGTTCCCCCAAAGATTACCAGTGCCCCCAAACAACAGGAAGCAGTTTAGAGAACAACACTCACGTTCTCATAAGATGGGTTATGGATATTTATTATCATTTAAGGAGGGTTGGCTATAAGTCGTTATTGGTAACGGTCAGGAAAAAAGCTGAGCAAAGGAGATTAGACTCAAAGATCTCTTTCTGAAAATAAAAAGGGGGGATATAGAAGTTATAAGATAAAAAGGTAGATTATTGGATCTACTTTTAATAGAAAAGTAACTACTAGTCTTAAATATTTTACATTGGTATGCATTTTTGTATATTGATACAAGTTTAATGTTAATTTTGTTATACTGTATGTATATTTTCACTCTTGTTTGCAGTGTTATGTCTGTGCAGCTCATTTAAAAATATATTGTATAATTAAATATAAATTAATAGTCATCCATAATAGTCAAACTTACAGTATGTTAGATATGTTTTTACGGTCATAAACATATTTAAATAGATAGATGGTCTTCAAAGACCTAAAGAATGTGGTATTTATTATGTTTAATAACCTAAGACTTTTCATGACAATGAGACATGTCTGCTCCTGACAGCACCAATCTACTTCAGAGAAGATGATGGGCATCGAAGTAATTCTGTATAGAGTTTACTTCCTTTATGACAAAAGCTAGCCATTTAGGCAAAAAAATTTAAAAGATGCAGAGATTTAGTTCTGGCAATATGTTTAATTATTGAGACTTAAGCTAGGTATGGTTGCACATTTCTGTAATCCCCCACTCTGGAGACTGAGGTAGAAGACTGGCGAGCTTAAGGCCAACCTCGGCCATATAGCAAGACCCTGTCTCCAAAAACTAAAGTGATGCTGGATGTGGTGTCCACAGCTGAGATCCCTGCGCTGAGGAGGCTAAGGCAGGAGGGCCAGGAGTTTAGGTCCCGTGAGAACCTGTCTCAACAAATAAAAATACCTGACAGAGACTGGGGAGACGGGCTCACCAGTCAAAGCGCTTGTGCAAGCATGAGAACTAAGTTTGAATCCCTAGAAACCACCAGAAAGCCAGGTGGGCATGATGTTAGCAGAGACAGGATCCCCATAGCAAACTCTGGGTTCAGTTGAGAGACCCTGCCTCAGTGAATATGGTGGAGACCAGTCGAGGAAGAATCCTGACACCCACCTCAGGTGCACACATGACAAAAACCAAACTTGTTGATTAGCTTAAAATACATACTTAAGGAAGGACATGCACACCTTTTTTTCCTTTGCCCTAAATTGCTTTTTTTTTTCTCTTCTGTCACAGTGGTTCAGAACTGCTGTGTAGACAGTGGTTGGGGAACATAGCACTCACACTGACTAAAGTCTTCATGTTCCATTGGTAGAGGACTAGCCTCTCTAAAGGGTCCCCCTTCAGGTGAGGTGCCCACGTAGACCATTCTGTGACCTTGCATTTCTGCAGAGGTGATTCTGAAATGGATTGCCGCAGAGGGCTCCAGGGTTTGAGTTAATCTACCCTGGCCTTCCGTCACTTCCACATTCTTGGGACTCCCTTCTCCTCCATGCATTCTTGCAACAACTTCTTTAACATATTTTCATAAGAGCGAGACTGCATTCTCTGGTTCTTTGAGTTTTTGCCAATGTGTATCTGGTGAAGATATTTGTGAAACAGGATCTTACCAGTTCATCTGATGATCTGTTCCTATCTTAGATGAAATTTCACATTTCTTTGTGACCCTTTGGTTTCTGGGTCTATGGACTGGATATCAGTGTTCACCTAAAGGGGGCAATGTAGAATCGCCTCTAGATATTTCAGGTGTCTGGCTTCTCACTTCTGTCTCCTGGGCCTGTAGCACAAGGCAACGCCTTTCCCAGGCCACCTGGTACAGGAGCAGAGTACAGCCTGCTGCCGCACAGGCTACATGGATAGAATTTTCTGTAATATGGAAACAGCAGAATGGTGGTGGATTCCAGACTCCAGTGTAGCCCAGTGCTTACCTATCCTCTGTGAGGCGCTGGGATTGATCCCCAGGACCACATATAACACAGGTAATCCTGTCACCTTGCCATGTGGAGGTCTGTGAGGGGAGGTTTAGGGAGAATTAACTCAAACGCCTCCCACGGAGAGGATAGCCTCTTCCCCAGAACCCAGGTACAGAGAGCTGAGGGCAAATGAGTCCCACTGGCCTGCCTGCCTGCCTACTTGGTGTCTGACTGGTGAATGAGTCTGTCTTCTCCTCTTCCCCCTCCCACTCACTCCCTCTCCTCCTCCTTGTTCTTCCCAACCTCCTGGCTCCTGCCACTCCTTGCTGGTATCAGACTCCAGCTTCTTCAGCTTTCCAACATGAACTAAAGACCCGTAGCTCTCCAGAAACCTTC
>JAQHUG010000027.1:12845078-12863173 GCA_028555095.1 Dicrostonyx torquatus | reverse complement strand
AAAGATGGTTACGAAGAAGCTGTGTTTGATTCTGTTCTTATCTGTCTAGAATCCTTCTTTAAAGCTTTCTCGGGCTTTATGTGGAAATTCTTGCCAAACGTTTGGGCACCGTTTATAAACAGAGACTGCATTTTCTTTTTCTGGCTGCCTAGATCCAAATAATCACACAGAAACTATTAATTGCAACACTATTTGACCAATGGCTCAGGTGTATTCCTAGCTAAGTCTTACGTCTTAAATTAACCCATTTCTATTAGTCTACATATTGCCACATGGCCATGGCATTACCTCATTTTTTACATGTCTCATTTCCTCAGCTGCTGGCTGGCATCTCTACCTGCTACCTCTATATATCTCTGTTCAGATTTTCTGCCTGTCTTTACTCTGCTAAGCCATTGGCCAAAACAGCTTTATTCATCAACCAATAAAAACAACACACATGCAGAAGGACTTCCCACATCAGAAAACTTATTCTCGCTACCCCCAGTTCCCATTTTTAAGAACATCCTTTACCATCCTGGTGTGTCTATGTATCTGTTGTCTCTCTGCTGGATATAAGTCGTTTTGCATCTTGTTGACCTTTCTTGCCTGGCCACCCCAGCCAGGCACTGAACAGGTTCTGGCAAGAGCCTGTTGAGTGAGCAGTAACATATCAAACATCCCCTTGTACAGATGAGCACTGAAGCCTCAGAGGGAGAAGTGCTGTCCCCCCCCACATCCAGGCTCACCAAGGGGACAGCAGGAATGCAATTCAGGTCTCAGAGATACTGTCTCCTACACAGCCCTGCACATGTGTGAAACCCAGATATAAGGGAATTCAGCATACGAAGGTTAGGGTTTTACTTTGTTTTTACCACATTGACTATGGTCTACCCAAGCACGGCTTTTCCGCGTACACAGGAACTGGTTTAAAAACTGCCAAATAGGTTAAGTGCTGAAATAAAGCCTGAGAGCAGCTTCCGGGGACATTCTAGTCTTCCTGGCCTCCCTTCACCACAAAGCAAACCTTGAGAGGGGGAGACACACATGCACTCACACACACACACACACACACACACACACTTTATTTTATGTGTATGGGTGTTTTGCCTGATATGTGACTGTATCACATGTGTGCAGGGCATGCAGAGGCCAGAAGAGGGCACTGGATCTCCTGGAACTGGAGTTACAGATGGTTGTGCGCTGCCATGTGGGTGCTGGGAATTGAACCTGGGTCCTCTAGAAGAGCAGCCAGTGCTCTAACCACTGAACCATCTCTCCTGTGGTCTGCTTTGGCAAGAGGAGGGCATCGCCTTTCCAAGTATAGAGATTGATGGTGTCGGAGGGACAAGGAACCTTCCACTCAACGAGCCCTTTGAATGTAGATTTATGGCCTGTATCCTCAGGTTGGGACTTTAACCCCGAATTTCAAGAACTGTCCTCCCTGACCCTGCAACGCTTGCTTGGCACGTGTAGTCGTGGCTAGAGAAGGGGCACACACCAGGGACACACCTGGGAAAATGCAGGCAGGTATCCCTGTGGCATGGAAATATGTGGAACTCACAGTCAGGGCGTGTCTGCCCCACCCTGGCATTGTCATCAGGACTTGGGACAGCTGGCAGAGTTGCCTTGATGGCCCGCTCCTACCAAAGCAGTGGCAGACTCTCCGCCTCCTCCATCCTTTCACTTGTTACTTTCCCTAACTCACAGCCAGAGCAAACCAGTAAAATCTAGGCAGGTGCGGGTTTTTGCAGATTCAAAGGCACTTGTTAAGCCAGTGTGAGGCCAGAGGCACTCCCAGATGAGGGCAGTGAGGGCTGGACAGAGGCCAGCATAGGACCAAGGAGGAGAGCCAGCCAGGCAGTTCTTCCTGCCCGAGGGTGGAAGGAAGGAGGAGGGAGTGGCCTACCCCAAGGCAAGGAGGTGTGGCCTAGCAGACGGGCGCTTCTGGGTTAGTGTGTGTGTTGGGCAGAGAGAGAGAGGGTAGATGGCGCGGTGGTGTCGGGGAGACTTTCTGGGAGTACCTTGAACAGATTTGCTTTAGAAAACACCCAGATAACGGGTGGAGCATGGAAGGGGGGAGGCGGGGCGGCGGGAGAGGCCATAGAGGGATCCCCTCAGAAGGCTCAGGAGCCTCCTAGGTGGGAGCCACAGAGGAAGTTAGGTAGAGCTAAAGGCCACATGGACGGAAGCTAGGAAGAAAGTGCAGCTGGCAGTGCCCCCAAAGTTTCCACCCAGTCCCCATGTGACTTAGCAACTCCAGATGATTCCCCAAGAAATGAGGATGTGGACAAGCACAGGACTGCCCGTAGCAGCATCACACCCGTAGCAGCATCACACCCGTAGCAGCATCACGCAGGATAGAAACAAACTGGAAACGCTGGCCAGCTGATGACTGGGGAATGACATGCTGCAAGTCTACTCAACGGAATAGTGTTAAGCTGTAGAAAGGGTGAAGTAGGAATATACTGCACATGGTGGGTGAGCCTTGAAACGCTATGCTAAGTCAAAGATTGTAGGTTTTCATTTACATGAGAAGTCCAGAATTGGCAAACCCCACCCGCGGAAACAGATAAGCGATTGCCTGAGACTAGGGGAAACAGGTGTTGGGGATGATAGGGGGAAGTACCTGAACTAGGTTGGAAGCCACCTGTCACTCTAGCTCCAAGGGATCCAGTGCCCTCTTGTGGACTCTGAGGATAACTGTAGTCCCATGACACTAAGGTAAGGTGGCAGACAACCATGATTCCATAAAGAAACAACATGGCCAAAGGAACAGCTTAGGAACAGTATGGTTTTCATCATTCCTTCACTGGAGAAGATACCAAATTTAGCAAACCTATTGTGAAAACCAGGCAGGAGAAAATATCAGGGAACAAGACGTAAAGAAAATAACCCTTCCCCACAGATCTCACCCTTCAGCAAGACAATAAAATAACACAATGGGTGAACTGGAGTGTCAATGGGAAAACAGATCAAGGGAGGGTGAAAAACACTGGGCAGATTGTAGCTCGGCCTGAATGTTAGGAAAGGCCTCCCTGGGAAGATGAGCTTCGAGCAGAAACGGGCAGGAGCTGAACTCAGGGGTGACCAGAGAAGAGTAGTACAGGCAGGTGGCATCTAGGGCAGGCACAGGGGGCACCTTAGAGGGACAGCAGGCAGAGCAGCAGATGGAAAGGAGGGCGAGGAGAGGGTAGACGTGGCAACTGGGGTATGGGACCCTACTGGCCCTGTCCCCCACTGCAAAAGGGAAAAATATGGGAACCATGGGCTGTGACCAGAGTTTTGCCATGACCAGACCGCTCCTTATGGAAGGCCCTCTAAGACAGGGTTTTCAGCAGGGCACACTATTGACTCCTGGGGCAGGTTAGTTCCTTATGATGCATTGTGGGCTGCTTGGCAACATCTCAGACCTCTTATCTATCAGATGCAGGTAAGACAACCCAAAGTGTCTCACCCCTTGCCAAATGTCCTCTGGAGGGCTAAGACACACACAGTGAAGAACCCTTCACTAGGTTGTAGGGGGCATGGGCCCAGGAAGCTCTGGTCTGAAAGGCTGGATTTGAGGTGGCCATGAGACCTGTAGGACAGGATGTCTCTCGAGCAGTGAGACAGAATTCAGCAACTTCTACACCCTGGGGTGAATGTCATAGGAAAAAGAAAAAGAGCAACACCCAAAGGCTTGGTTGAGTTTAATTCCTCGAACAAGGATTGCGTGTAAGGTGCTGGAGAAGGTACCAGAAGAATCGCTTGAGCTTTTGGTCCCACCTCACAATCATAGAAAGACAACAGTATAGACAAGCGAGTGGGAGGAGGCGGGAGAAATGGAGAGGAAGTCCCGGTTGTCTGGGAGCGCGGCTCATGGGGCACTTGTGACTATCTTCTATATGTGAGCCAGTTTCACCAACATGGTGTCGTCTGAAAACAAAATTTAACAGCGAGGGCAAATATCACCCTTCCTGTTCCATGACTCACTGATTGGGAAACTTCTGAGTGCCAGTCTCAGATCACTGCCCGGCTGCATGCTCAACGCCCGTGCCCGATGCTGAAGGTCCAAGTATGGCTTATGCTTAGCACTGAAGTCCGTGCAGGTGGAAGTGGGGTTGGGAAGCGGAGCAGATGTCATGGCTGCTTGGATGGAGCTTGGATGAGGAAGAAATTACAGCAACTTGGAGAGGGGCTGTTTCCTAAATCATAGAGCTTGTTAACCTCAAGTTTACAAAGGTCACAGCATGCCCGCACAGGTCTGAGGGATCATACCCACAGTTTTTTCCAAGTAACTCTCCGTGTCTGTCTGTCTTTCTGTCTTTTTCTCTGTCTCTCTCTGCATCTCCGTTTCACCCCTGTCTCTGGTCTCTGTCTCTCTCTCCTTCTCTCTGAGATGTCTAATTCATGACCCGAGTAATAGTGTTCTCTGTAACACAGGGCAGGGATGCTGCTTGGGGACTGATAGGTCACTAAGCAAGGGGCAGGCGGCACAGCTCCAGTCCCTGACACATGCACAGCCACATGCACAGCGGGCATCAGCTAGTGTGAGCTCTTTTTGAACATTTCCCCTGAAAGGGGAGGCTTTTCCAAACCTCCCACCCCCAGCTGACAACAAAGCATCTTGGGCCATGGCAGGTTCTTTTGACCCCTTTACATGAAGGGAAAGTTTCTCAGGGTGTGGCTGATGGCTTATGCACTTCCCAGCTCTGACAGGAGGCATGGACAGCACAGATGCTCACTCTAGGACTTCTGAGAAGTGGGCAGCTGGTTTTGCACCAGGAGGAGATGATGAAGGTGATGGACTCACCAAAGTCACCGGGTCCAATTCATTTTCAGTACCAGACCTACCTGCACACAGACTGTGTCCTACCGTGACCTTCAGATCTGAGGATCCTCAGGTCCCATACTGCCAACATGTATCCCAGTGCTTAAAAATCAATCCTCCCACCCAGAAACGCTTCTTCCAGCATCTTCCAGAAATGAAGACCAAGGTGTGTGCATGAACACACACACACTTCATGACATTTATGGATTATTTCAAAGACAGTCCAACAGCTGAGGTTGAACTCTTTGTGTATGAGGTTTCTCTATTTTAAATATGTTAGAACTATTTAGAAAAAAACTTTTAAATGGCCAAGGCATGGTGGGGCATGCCTTAAATCCCAGTACTCTGGAGGCAGAGGCAGGCCGGATCTCTGTGAGTTCAAGAGCAGCCTGGGCTGCATAGTGAATCCCAGGGCAGACATGGCTCCATAGAGAGACCTTGTCTCTAAATAAAATAAACAAACAAAACCACCTGAGGAAAATAATGGGGAATGTGCTTGGGGTGTAGTGCTAAGGAAATAGAATAAGCTTCACACACACACGTGTGCATATACATATTTACGTGCATCTAATAACAACAGCTCTGCCACAGAGATTTTCCCCAACATATTAGAAGTGGCTATTTCTGAGAGCTGAGACAAGGGGTGATTTTTGTGTTTCTGTTTTAAATTTTGTGTATATCGGTGTTTGCCTGCATGTGTATATGTGCACTGTGTGTGAGTCCATGAAGTCCAGAAGAGGGCCCCAGAGCTGCAGGCAGTCGTGAGCCACCATGTGGATGTCAGCTCCTCTGCAAGAGCAGTTAGTGCTCTTTTTGGGGGGGGGGGTTGAGACAGGATCTCATTATGTAGCCTTGGCTGGCCTGGAACTCATATAGACCAGGTTAGCTCACAGAGATTCACCTGTCTCTCCCTCTCAAGTGCTGGAATTAAAGGTGTGCACCACTAAGCCTGCCTTAGTGCTTTTAGCCACTGAGCCAACTCTCCAGCTCCTATTTTGTCTTTCTAATCTATATATTTTTCTAAACTTTCTCCAAATGCTAGTATTTTTCTGTATTCCTAAAGGATAAGGAAAGGGTAATTCTCTTCTAAGATCAAGACCTGAGTACTGGGAAGTGTCAGGATACAGTGGCCCTAACCTACATGAGGGAGTGCCCCCACAGGTATCCTCCCCTGTGCAGGAGTGCCACCACACCACGGGTGTACTTCCGTGTGCGGGAGAGCCACCACACCACGGGTGTCGGGAGTGCCACCACCAGTGTCCTCCAAACTCCAGGAAGCATTTGCCAGACACTGCCATATCTGTCCAGAGCCTACAGTATTAGTATTTCTATAAAGAGTATATAGTATTTCTATAAAGAGATTTTGTTTTTGTTTTGTTGTTCTCTGTGTAACAGTCATGGCTATCCTGGCACTAGCTCTGTAGACCAGGCTGGCTCAAACTCAGAGACCTACCTGCCTCTGACTCCCAAGTGCAGGGATTAAAGGTGTGTGCCACCACTGCCCAGCAAGCCTATTTTTTTTAACTTGAATGTACATTCAAAAAAACCTTTTAAACTATTCTAAATGGAATAAAAGGTAATATTACTTGCCATTAATTAGAAGTGATGTTATAAATGGTGGAGGGATAAGACTTCTGCCCGTTTCCTCCCTCTCACAGAGATGGATGGGAAGGGATGCAAGGGTTGCTAGAATGTTTCATCCCAGCAACAAATGCCTAAGGGCTTCAGAAAGCCTGAGCCCCTCACTGGAGACTTGGTGCTACTTTTCAATGATTTGCCCACCTGCCATGCAAGCCCAGCCTCCTGGCGAGTGCTGCTCATTATTCCTGGCACCTGTGGGGTTCACGGTCTGGTCTACCATCCTTGCCATCCTGGTTTCACACTTGGGGACAGGCATTTCTACTGTCAGCACTTTCCATTCCTCTTGCAGTCCCAAAGGGCCTCCTTGTCCAAGAAGTAGCTGTTTGTCTGTGATCATTGTCAGTGTCTTGGCCACATATTTACATTTCGGGGCCTGTAAACCCATAGCGTTGTCAGGGCTGTGCCCATTCTGAGTCTGAAACAGGCTGGGCAAGTTAAAGAGGACAAAAGGAGGCCACCAGTTCAAGAAATAGTGGAGGCCAGATCAAGTGTGTGTGGCGGGGGGGTCACAAAATGGCTCAGCAGGTAAAGGTGATTGCAGTCAAGCCTGATGACCTGAGTTCGATCCCCCATACCCAGATGGGGAAAGACAGAATTTGTGCTAGTTGTTCTTGGACATCTACACACATACCATGGCATCTCCTCCATTCCCCACAGTTTACACAAGTAATTTGTTTAAAGATTTATTTATTTATTTATTATGTATACAGTGTTCTGCCTGCATGTCTGCCTCTAAGCCAGAAGAGGGTGCCAGATCTCATTACAGATGGTTGTGAGTCACTATGTGGGTACTGGGAATTAAACTCAGGCAGGACCTCTGGAAGAACAGCCAGTTCTCTTTACTGCTGAGCTATCTCTCTAATCCTACACGTGTAATTTTTAAAAAAAAAAATGATTATAAAAAAATGCTGAGAGGCTAGCAAGTTCTGCGATGGTTAAGAGCACTTACTGTTGCTACAGAGGACCCAGGTTTGGTTTCCAGCACAGACATGGTGGCTCACAGTCATCGTTAACTCCAATTTCAGGGATCCTATGCTTCCTCTGACATCTGCAGACTCTCGCACACATGCGATTTACATACATACACCCAGGCACGTGCTCACATAAACATAAAATAAAATAGGTATTTTTTAATTGAGTGAGTTTGCATCTACCCAGTACACAGGTGAGGAAACTGAGGACTGAGAGGGACGATAAATGACCCTGGTTGGGTTAGAATCCAGGTCTAACTCCCAGTCTGAAGTCTTCCTTCCTCCTCAGCCAGCCGAGGAGTCCCTTTTACACTTTTCTCACTGCAAGATCAAAACCCACAACCTGAGGCACACCCTGCAGAAACCAGATGTTCTGTGAGCGGTTCTCTTCAGGGATGTGTCCACCCCGCTGTGGGGACTTCAGCAGTAGCGGCGTGGGCGGGAGGAGGGGGAAATCTCTCATCTGAACAGATCCACACAGACCATCTCTCTCCCTGTAAGATGATAAGGGATCTCATCTTGGACAGAGGATGGAGAACCAAGGGTCAGCAGGACCGGCCTCTCCTCTGGCTGCAAATCACCCATGCAAGGACTGGAATGCAAGGTTGGTGCTCATTTAAAAAGAAAAGAGGTTGGGTTGTCCAGATGGCTCAGTGGGTAAAGGCACTTGTCACCCAGCCCGATGACCCAGCTGAAGGAAAGAAACGACTCCTGCATATTGTCCTCTGACCTCCACACAAGACTTGTGACATGAGAGCACACACGTGCACGCACGCACACACACACACACACACACACACACACACACACACACTAAACAAATGTAACTTTCAAAAAGAATAAAGGTTACTTTTTAATACCATGATCACTTTCCTTTCTTCCCTCCCTCCCTCCCTTCCTCCCACTTCCTGTGTGTGATGTTTGACACACATGGAGGTCAGATCACAACTTGCGGGTGTCAGTTTTCAACCCTCTCCCCTTTCCCATCAGCACAGTGCACAATCCTGGTTAAGCCTTCTCTCTACTCACACCTCCTCCGTGTTGCTGAACAAGATCTGTGCTGGCTGCTCTCACTTTAAATTCCCAACCTGGGCCCTTAGACCAGTGGGCTCCACACTGGTCACATGGCCTGGTCCCACCCAGTGTCGTTGACTGGATGAAATGTTGAGGTTCCTGTCCACGCTCCTGTTCTGATTGTCTAAGGTTTTCAGATTCTATTTTATTTAGTATTCTCTGGGGAGGGGCATGTATAAGTCCAGTGAGAACCCAGAGGAGTCAGTTCTCTTCTTCCACCTTGAGGGCCCAGGGATTGAACTCAGGTTGTCAACTGGGGAACAAGCGCCTTTACCCACTGAGCCATCTTGGCTGCGCCTGCCACCCCACCCCACCCCCATTTTGTTTTGTTTCCTGAGACAGAGTTTGTGTATGTAACATCCCTGGCTGTTCTGGAACTCAATTTGTAGACCAGATTGCCCTTGAACTCACAGAAGTCTGCCTGCCTCTGCCACCCAAATGCTGGGATTAAAGGTGTGTGCTTTCACCACCCAGCTTATTTTTATTTTATTTTTTATTTCATATTATATTGCCTGCATGTATGTCTGTGCACCGAGTGCACGTCGGGTGTCCCCAGAGGCCAGACAAGGGCATTGGATCTCCTTGATCTGGAGTTACAGACCATTGTGAGGCACCGTGTGGGTGCGGAAACTGAACCTGCGTTCTCTGGAAAAGAACGCAGTGCTCCTAACCACCGAGCCATCTCTCCAGCACCCTCATCCAATTTTTCGCACATTACAAAATGAATTCTGAAATCAGATTATAATGACCTCTACCTTGCCTGGGCTGCTTCAGACTGGTGATTTTGTAGTTTGACAGGCCTCCAGCTGTACTTATCACCTGCTTAAGAAAGCTGTTTTCATGGTATTTGCTGGGCCACTTCCACTTAACTCGTTGGGCCGGCACTCAACCTGAGAGCCCAGCATTCTTGGTCCTCTGGAAACCTATCTCGGGGTCAGTCCAAAGCTCAGGAGCCATGACTCTGCATATACAGCCTTTTTATAGCATCCCATAAGCATAAGTAAATAGCTGGCTTCCTATTTGGAGGAAAGACGTGTTTGTTCTCCAGGCTGCCTTGAGTTCTGCTCACCCTCTGGGATGGCAGAAAGTACACTTCTGCTCTCCTTGCTGGGGTTTTGAAATAGCCAGGACCATTTGCAACCTTTAACCATGAAGATGACTGCAGGCGAGGCTGCGGTTCACGCCACGCTGCTTCCCCAGCCTCTGCCCCCAGCTCTTACTCAGAATCTGTCCTTCTTTCCACTCATTGTGGGTCCTGTGCTGGGGACATACATTCCTTGCTTTTCATTGGTGTCAGCAGTGTAATGATTAAGTTGAAGCACTAGCCCATTCAGTAGGCTCCATTTTCCCTACAGAGCACCACTGAGAATCCAAGTACCATGCACCTGCCAGTGTTTTCCCAACAACTGGAGCCGAGGTGAGGGATCATGCTACTGTCATGCCGTATGGAATGTATGCCTCCTCCCTAACCTGTGCCTACCCTTGGAAAGCCCAGACCTGGTAGCTATAAACTTGAAGATACACCTGAAGCCGCAATGTATGTGTAATGGGCCAGTGGCCTGATTCAGTGAGTAAAGACATTTGCTAGCAAACTGTTGGGCCTGAGCTCAATCCTCATGATCCATGGTGGAAGGCAAGAACTGACCCCCACAAGTTGTCTTCTGACCTCCACCAGAGTGCTGTGTGTATGAACCTTTTTATGCGTGTAAATCATAATTTAAAAGAAAAACATGAAGGCATAATGAAGGCCATATTCTAAGCAAGGCAGGATTTGGGTTAGGTCAAGCAAGAAAGCTATGACCACTGTAAGATCCCAACTCTCCAGAGAAAACAACAGGAGAGTGAAGAATGATTGACAACTGCTGTTTGGTGGGGGACAGAACAACAAGAGTGAAAGCACCCCACCCCTCCATCCCTGCCCTCACATGCTCCAACCTTCCAACAGATTTAAAAAAAAAAAAAAAAAAAAAAAGCCCAGGAAATTCCAGGCGGGAATGCCTCCCCAGATAAGACAGCCATTGAAGGCGACTGAACTTAAAGTAAGCATTTTGATCTTCATGCAAACACAGAGTTAATCCCAGACAGCTAAGCACAACCGCACAGATGAATTCATTGTGCGGAATGGTCACTGAACGCAGAGAATGCCGGTGCTGTCCAGAGTCCACGCTCTGTAGGGGTCATAGCTGAACCTGCTGAGTGAGGCACATGGAAACCTCCGTGTGCATTCAGCCTTGACTTGATTCTTTTTAGCTCTGTTTCACAGTTGCTCACCTGGAGGTTTCAGGAAATGCAAATCAAGCATCCAGAGTGATATTCGAAGATGTGTGTTAAGCTGAAACTGCAACTCAAACTCTTGGGGCCTCTGTTTACACGTGGTAAGGTCGCCCCGGATGCGCTGCATTTCTGCCATCCTTTGTCCCTCCCGCCAGATTTCGTTCATGCAGAGAAGCCATCACAGGCAGGGATGGGACATGGTGGGTCTGTCCCGCACTCTCCTAGATTTTGAGGGCCTCTTTCCTTAACTCTGGGTCTTTGGGTTGGTAAACTGAGGAGAAGGAACATCTGATGACGTGGGCCAGCTCTCCAGTTCAGAGACCCCCACCTGTGCATCTGCAGGGTTTGACTTTAAACAACTGGGAGATGCTTTGACAGTATAAGTGCTTGTGACTGCAGCTGACCAGCCTGCCTCAGGTTCAGGGCCGTGGTTAGAAAGAAATCATGGTTCATATGCTTTACTCTAATCAAAGAAGAGTCTAAAGCTGGCATAATGGCAGACGCCTTTAATCCCAGCGTAAGGTAAACAGAAGCAAGTGGAGTCCAAGGCTATTCTGGTCTACAAAGTGAGTTTCAGGGAATACAGGGCACATGATGAGATCCTGCCCTAAAATAAACAAGCATAAGCGAATGAACAAACAAAAACAAAAAAGCTAATGAGAATTATGAAATTTGGTATCACAGATATAACAGTGTTTATAATCTATTTTTGTCCAAGAAGGATCCTTAGCAGGCATTTGGGCCCAGAGAAGTTAAGCAACTTGTTCAATCAAGCCCACAATGCAAGCCCCTTCCCTCTGAGGCTGCGGTGCTCCTATCTGTGCCCTTCCGCACTGATCCATCCGTGTCTACGTGCACACTTAACCAGACTGGAAATACTGCCGGCTGGGCTTTAGGTCCTTGCCTTTTCTAACAGACAGCTTTACTGAAGAAATTCTAGTGGTCTTCACTTGAGGTTGTCCCTCTCTGGGACATCTAGTAACCAGGAGACAAGGGAAGGAAGAGGCCAGAAACAAAGGACAGTGACATCTACCAACAGGAAGCAGCCTCCAAGAAGATTGTGCTGACTCGGAGGTTGTCCTGTGTGGTCCTGGACATTGGACCCAGCACCCCAGGCAATGTAGACAAGAACTCTACCACTGAACCACTCCCTCAGTATCTACACTGACTTCAAAGTATGACCCAGAAAGGGTCCTGGCTCGCCACTGGGGCACAGGCCTATGAAAACAGGGTGGTCTTGGTGTAAAATAGATGCATGCCTGGATGCTGTCCTAAACCTCACAGCTTCAAGAAAGGGACTCCCATGTACTGGAGTACATGCACTTGTCTCCCTGACCCACCCTTTTATGCAAATGCATGTAGGTCCTCTGGGGAGTGGGAAGCAGAAGTTGAGTCTAAAAGACAGTGGCCTGGCCCTAAAGAAGCGGCACGAAACTAGGAGAGGCGGGTTGACTTCAGACAGGGGCCGCGTCCTGTCTGCTCCCCTGTGAGATATGGGAAATAATACTTATTAAAGCACTGTTGAGAGGATTGCGTTTGCAGCTCCCCTCCTCTGCCCCTCTTCTAGCAGGGTCTATGGAGAGAGGCTACCATTTGTCAAATACCCCTAGGTGCCAGGTGCATGCACTTCACTGAAGGTGTTTCTCTGAGCATCCGATATGGAAATGAATAATGCCCAAGGATGGGTGCCATCCTGATTCCCCCAACCCTCCAACACCCCAAAATCAATGATTCCACACCCTTAGGAAATGGGGATGGTTGTAGTGTTTAAGTCCCAGATGCTCTGTGAGCATAGCTTCTGTCTTTCTCTCCCTCCCTCCTAGTAGTCACCATCCCTGATGCCACACTGAGACCACCTTACCACAGGCACCATGGCCTCTCTCTGAAGAAGTTGCCAGCACCATGTTCAGGTGTAGAAGCAAACACGTGCCCGGTTCTACCACTCACCACGTGACTTAAGCCAAAGCCTTTTCTCTCTGAGCCACAGTTTCTCCACCGTTAGATGGATGGATCCAAAAGAGGTGTCCCTTGAGAGTCACTCTTGTGAAGCCTCAGATCTGGTGGCCATATGAAGAGTGTCATCTTTCTCCAGACAGTGTTTCCTTGTCTAGCTCTACCAAACCCCAATACCTCCTCTGTGTTTTCTATGTGCTATGTTGGGGTTCTCTTTTACAAGATGTGGTTTTACCAGGTTTTCCATACCCCCAACCCTGCACCTACCACAGAGACCAGGCTGGTCCCAATGCCAGTGATTATAAGAATCCCCCTTCCTCATCTGAACTCAATTTCTGCACTTTGAACCTTATGCCAAGTCTAAGACTTATCTGCTAGCACGTGCATGAATTACCATATGAAGGAACTTAGTTGAACCCTAGTTAAAAGAATCATCATTTCAACTTAGTCAAGAAAAACAATGATTTTTTCAAGAAAAACACACACAAATGCTCTCTAAATAGCCAAACCAATGTATGCCCGTAGAAGACATAAGATAAAGGAACTCTGGCAGTAGGGAAGGACTGAGACAACCCACTCTGCTTAAGAGGCACCTCGTCAGAGCCACCCCAGAAGCTGTCTGCACTGTTTGTTACACAGGGGTGCCCGGCTGAGGAGAGCAGGTTGGAGAACACGAATAGGGACCAAGTCCTATGCCTCGTCCTGTCAATTCAGATGGAGGTACTGGTGGAACTCATGGGGGGCACCTTTGAGTGCTAGCAGGCAGCTCCGGCGTGGACAAATGGGCCTTTGCCTACTGACATACATGCTGTTTCCCAAAAGCTTTAACCAGAGCAGAGACGGGAAATGAGAAAGTACAGGCTATGGGGTAGGGGGAACCAGGAGGTGCTGTTTCTAAAATGGTCTCGGTTGCCTCGAGGGATTCACTCTCCCCCTACCCCCATGCCTTCCGTGTAGATGCCAAAAGGAGCTCCCTCTCACCGGAGGCTGGAGGCTCGGCCTGACACCCTGGCCCAGCCTGACCTGGCATCCTCATTACAGGTCAAGCCTGATTTAAAAATCTCAAACCCACCAGATGTGGCACCCGCCTTTAATCCCAGCACTCAGAAGGCAGACAGGGGCAGGCGGTTCTCTGTGAGTTTGACGCCAGCCGGGCTGGAGAGTGAGTGAACCTGACATGTGTGGAGCTCACCAACCCTGACACCCACAGCAACACAACTCCAGTGTGGCCGGAAGAGTCATTTCATTCAATATGGGAGCAGGCCACAGATGGACCTGCATATCTGTGCTCACTTTGGTCTTTGGGGAAGCCAGAATGAGGCAGCCGAGGCAGGGAGCGGCAGAAGGGAGGTCTGTAGGATGGAGAAGCATGTCCTCAAAGACCTGCTCTCCTGGAGATCCTACAAGTTGGATGCCTCCCATTCCCCCCTTCACATCTCCTAGTCACCTCCTTTCTTCCCAAACCACCCCAACTTCAGTCCCACACAAGTGGCCCCAGGCCTGGCTAGGCTAGCATTCTGGCCTAGCAGACTTGAGGTATTGCCTGGACAGGTTTTTCTAAGATAACCAGCTACAGTAGGGAGGGGGAGAGGCCTCAGCAGGTGCCTGTGAGGAAACGGCAAGGATCTGGGAGTTCCCAGCCTCAGCACCGGCCTGCATGCCCAGGTGTCTTCCTAGCCGTGCCCCGCCACAGTTCAGTGCCGCCCGCTGAGACCTGAACTATCTTGTCTGCTGTCCAGTTATAAATTAATCTCTTGTCATCAGTGATTAACTTATTCGAGCCACAGGAGCTGCTGAACCAAAACAGTCCCTTGGGGTGAAAGAGTCCCCACTGTGGGTGCACTGCGTGTGTGGATTTGTCTGTGACCCTCATCATTCTGGCCTTTGTGCTGTGTCAGCAGGGGTGTGGCGACAGCCAAGACAAGAGTCCTAATCTAAGTGCTGCCACCCTGGGATGCTCACTGGGTTCCTGCAGGTGGGGAGCCACATTGTAACATTCTGGGGCTTGTTTCCCTTGTGACATGAGATTGGAGTGGAGGGTGTGTCACCTAAACACAACATCCTGGCTTGATATGGAAGGAAAGGGAACCCAGGCTGTGGCAGTCACTGGATATGGAGGGGAGCTGGGATCATTTCCAGCTGCACAGTGGAAAGGGGGATAGGCCTAACTTAGGGCTGGAGCCAACCTCCCATCCTATAGAGACCAGGACAGGGGGCTGGAGTGGCCCAAAGAGAAGTGAAGGGAACAAGAATGAATGTCAGGTCACATTTGTGTGTCAGTTAGAGACTCATACATTCATCTTGTGCACAACCAGGACTACATAGAAAGAGCCTGCTTCAGAGAGTGAGAGGGAGGGAGAGAGGGGGAGAGATAAAGGATGTAAAAAAAAAATCATCCTCATTGATGCTGGCCAAGTGAAAGATTCAGTATGCTAAGGGCATGTTTATCATCAGTATTGCAATTATAAACGCACTTTGTAAGTTTGAATCATTTAAAAATAAATTTCCATGCTGGGCATGGTGGTATACTCCTGCAGGAGAATCGTGAATTCAAGACCAGTCTGGGTGGCGTAGAGAGTTCTAGGTCAGTCTCAGCCATGTAGTAAAATCCTGTCTCAAAACAAAAATCCAAAATAAAATAAATCTTTGTCATAGAAAGCCCTTTCTGGGGCCAGTGAGATGGCTTAGTGGGCAAGGGTGCTTGCTACAGCCTGAAAATCTGAGTTCAGTCACCAGGGCCCACGTGGCAGAAGGAGAGAACTCCCCCGGGCTGTCCACACCAGCATGGTGCCACATGTGTGCCTCACACGTGTGCCTAACATATACATGCAAACTAAAACATAATAAAAAATTTTAAGCCCTCTTTAATTTATTGTAAAACCTATTCATGGAAAAATGAGATTTTTTTTTTAAATCCTGGACTAAATGGCAAATGGAGTTTCTGGACCATTTTGTATTGAAGTTGTAAGAAAAGCCCAAAACTGTCAGGGCTGAATTTCAGGTACTTAAACCCCTTTGCCCTTTACCCTTGTCTATAAAACAAAATGAGGCAGAAGTGTAGTTCAGTCGAAAGGGCTCGTCTAGCATTCATGAAGCCCTGGACTGGCTCCCACCACTGTGTAAATGAGGAAGTGAATACTACAAGCCCAGTGAGGTGGGCGCTGGAGGATCAGCTCAAGGTCATCTTTGGCTACGTAGCTATTTTCAGGACTACAAGAGACTGTCTCAAAAATTAAATAATTAAGCAAATGAAACAAATCCTGCCAGTCTTGGTGGATATGATGGGGGTGAGAGATTTTGACACTCAAATACATAAAGTTTCAAAGCAAAATCTGATTTTCATGTTCATTTTTTTCTATACTTTTTTAAATGAGTGATTTATTTTTATTTAATGTGCACTGGTGTTTTGTCTGCATGTCTGTCTATGAGAGGGTGTCATGTCCTGGAATTGAGATTACAGATAGTTATGAGCTGTCAAGTGGGTGCTGGAAATTAAACCCAGCTCCTCTGGAAGAACAGCCAGTTCTCTTAACCACTGAGCCATCTCTCGAGCGCCTCTATGTTCATTCTTATGTCTTTAACATTGCATGAAGCAGCACCTTAAAAATGTGTAAATGCTCATGGTTTAAACACAAAGAGAAAGTAGAAAAAGAGGGAGCAGCTATGAGGGTAAGCTCTGGCCAGCCATTGTGAAGAACATCTAGATAATACTGGATGTTTCCAGAAGATCGAGGATGATGTGTCTGTCACAAGCAGAAGCCAGGTTGGCCAGGTCGCTTTTACTGGACTCTACCAATGAGCATACACTTCTCCACAAATCCCCACAAGTCTGAAGTTGTCTTCTGCCTGCCTTCTGGATCCAACCCCTTCTTAAGGATCAAACCCTCTCTCCCCTGGTGGTTGTGGTGTCTAACCCACCCTCACATTCTGCAGAATTCCCGTGCCATCTGTTGCATGCCGCTGAAATGCCTCTGGTGACTGGGAATGGATTCCTTAGCAGGCTGTTTGCAGATTCTGTTGTGGGTAGGACAGTAACCCCAACAAGCCAGCCCTCATGTTACACTGTTGCAGCTGTGTAGACATGCAGCCAAACTTCAGGTTCCCGCTGGGGCTACTTCCAGGCCTCAGAGCTAGTTCCACCTTCTGGCTGCCTAGACAGTTCTCACTTCTGCCTCAGCGGGACAGGTTTCCTAGAGGACTCTATCCCTTCACCTTAGTGTGACAGCACAGCCCCATTTTCTGAGCACCTGTCCTGTGCTCTCAGGCCAACTGCCAAGCACAGCTGTCACATCGAAGACCCCAGCAGGTGAGTTAAATGAGAAAATGGCAATTCAGGAGGGTGAGTAACTCCTTCAAAGATCACACCTCTTTTTCAGACAGTGACACTTCAATTAGTAGAATCAGTCAACCCTGGTTCCATTTCTGGGACAGACACCTTTTTAAAAAGAAAGAAGTCAGCAGGGTGATGCAGGCGTTTAATCCCAGCACTCCAAGGAATTATTTCTGGGCAGACTTCAGTGAGTTTAAACCCAGCCTAGTCTATATATTGAATTCCAGGACAATAGGGCTACATAGAGAGACATTGACAAAAAAAAAAAAAAAGGAAGAAAGATTTTTCACACTCTATGTCTCCCACTGTCCCCAAGGTACTAGTGTTAAAATTAGTGACATTGTCTCCCACCGTCCCGATGTACTTCCCAGCATCTATTTCCCCACCCTAGGTGATAATAATTATGAGCCAGAGACACGGCCTTTGACACTGAACTCCACACCAGTCCAGCAAATACTAAACTAGAAACAATTGCTTCTTCTGTGTCCCTCCCGGCCTCCTCCGTGGATTTAGTAATATCTCACCTGTCCGACACTGTATGTGACCACTAAAGCAGTTGTCTGTCATATACTTCTAGCAAGATAATCACTAAGAACTCGAGGAACCCTGGGAGAACAAGGGCAAGGCTGTGCGCCAGACTTTTGTGCTAATAGAAGAGCCCAAGGCCTTTGGCTGTCCAAAGGCTTGGCTCATAAGGGATTTACATATCAATTGCTCAATCTAAGCGGTTGATCTAACCATCCAAAGCCAGATAAGCATGCCTGTAATCTCTGCTCTCTCAGGAGGCAGAGGCCAGTGTACCTCTGCTGCCTTAGAAAATTCTAAGCCAGTCAGGGATACAGAGTGAGACCTTATATTAAAAATAAACAAATAGGGGCTGGAGAGATGGCTCAGAGGTTAAGAGCACTGACTGCTCTTCCTGAGGTCCTGAGTTCAATTCCCAGCAACCACATGGTGGCTCACAACCATCTATAATGAGATCTGGTGCCCTCTTTGGGCCTGCAAACATACAGACAGACAGAACACTGTATACATAATAAATAAATAAATCTTTAAAAAA
>JAQHUG010000027.1:12791489-12832407 GCA_028555095.1 Dicrostonyx torquatus | reverse complement strand
CACACACACACACACACATTTTAAAGTTGATATTTCAGTTGAAATCATACTCATTCTAGCCAATATGAGGAGAATATAGTGTTTTGCATATGGAGCCATCCCCAATGCAGAAATGACAAAATGAGGGTTGAAGAGATTAGGTAACGTGGTCAGGGTTTGAAGCCAGCACTGCACTGTTTTCCACCTGACTTCAGAGCCCTTTACTCTGACTAAACTAAAGAATTTCTACTGCCGCTATCACCCACTGCCATCTGAAGACACATTATATTATGCATAGTTGTGTCTCCTTAGCTCCTAGTCAGGTTCTGGGACTAAGAAAACCCTCAACACTTAAATGACTGTCCCAGCCACGGGGTGAGTGAGTGAAAACTCCGACATCACAGGGGCCATTAAATGCATCCATCAGGATTCCTTAGATACAACCGGCTAACAAAAGACAAATGCATCCATCAGCATTCCCTAGATACAAATAGCTCACGAAAGACAGCATTAGAGAAATGTTCTATGACATTTAACTCTGCCAAGAACCTAAGTCTTACTGCCTGGCTACTTGATGTCTTCTGGGCCTCTGTGCATCCTCCCCAACCACGACTGCTGTGGGATAGTAGCCATGCTGTCAGAAGACCAGGAGTCCAAGGTACCAGAGAACTTTGCTGCATGCCGACTGATTGCCCCGTGTCCCTTGCCATCTAATGACATTCTTGTTTATCTTTAATTCTACTGAGTGTGTTTGCACAAGTGTAGAGGTGTGCATACATGAGTGTGCATGTGAGTAGGAAGGTCAGAGGTCAATGTCAGTGTCTTCTTCAACTTGCCTCTGCCTCCACCTTCTTTTTGTTTTTAATTTAACTCAGTTTTTTTTCATTTTATGCATATGAGTGTTTGGACTACTAATATATATGTACACCACATGCAGGCCTGATACCCACAGAAATCAGAAAAATGTGTTGGGAACTGAACCTGGGCCCTCTGCGTGGGATATGCTATCACCACTGAACTATCCACCTTAGCTTTGCAACAGAATCTCTCACTGAACCTGGAGCTCACTCAGACTGGCTAGCCATCCAGCAACCCCAGGAATCCTCTTGTCTCTGCCTTCCTAGTGCTGGGATTACAGATGTGGACTACCACATCTGTTTTTGACATAGGTTTTGGGAATTTGATCTCGGGAATTTATGTCTGCAATCACTGACTCCCCTATCCTCTTCTCGGTTACCTCTACTGGATTCTCCTCTTCTGCACCAGGCAGAGTCCGGTGGGTCCTACTGATCTTTGGCTGAGAACTTGGGGAGGTGACTGATCAATCTGATGTTCCTTTCTTGGGCTGGAATTTGAGCAAAGAGCAAATAAGCAGGGATTGGCTGTGGTACCCTGGCAACCACTGGCAAGCAGAGCCCCTTCCTGGGTTCGTGACAGGATTTCCCAGCCTCATCCTTTAGCTTTCTGTTAATGTTTTAACCCCTTGTAGCCTGCCATGAAACATATTCATTCATCCACTCATCCATCCATTCATTCATCCCCTCTCTCTCTCCATTTCTGTCTTAGTTAGGGTTCTTATTGCTGTAAAGAGACATGACCACAGCAGTCTTATAAAGGAAAACATTTCATTGGAGCTGGCTTACAGGGTCAGAGGTTTAGTCCATTATAGTGGTGGCAGGAAGCATGGTGGCACATAGGTAGACATGGTGCTGTAGAGGTAGCTGAGAGATCGGCATCTGGTTCTGAAGGCAGCAGGAAGAGAGAAAGAGAGACACTAGGCCTGGCTTGAGCATTTGAAACCTCAAAGTCCATCCCCAGTGACATACTTCCTCCAAAAGGGCCACACTATATAACAAGGCAACACCTCCTAATTCTTCCAATTAATACCACTCCCTGTGAGTCTCTGGGAGCCACTTTCATTCAAACCACCACAGTCTCCTTTTCTCTTTTCTTCCCTCCCTCTCTCCTCTCCTTATATTGCCCAAGCTGGCCTCAAATTCCTGGACTCAAGTAAGTCTCCTCCCTCCACATCTGAGCAGCTACACCACCGTGCCTGTCCAATAAACTGTTCGTTTAAGTTTGTTTGAGTGGCAATTCAAAGACTCCTGGTTAATGCAAGATCTAGAATTAGAAGCAGGGTGTCATGAGGCTAAGTGCTGGCGTTTGAGTGGAAGGATGAGGATAAGGGGATTTAGCCATTCTCTGTTATATTGCAATGAACAAATGAATCATTGTCTATTAAACCTTTCCTGGCTTCCTGGGGTTGTGACATCGAAGGATATGGTAAGAAAAGGGTTGAATTTTAGAGTGTGCTGAAGAACGAGAAGGGTAAGAAACAGGCAGCCTTGGAAACATGAGAGGAAGACACCCCGTAGCTGAGAGCTGCCTGTTTGCCAATGGCCAGCAATTGTCTGGGAGTGGGAGAGAAGCTGTGTTCTCTCCTTTAAAATGAGCAGAAGGGGCCGGGCGGTGGTGGCGCACACCTTTAATCCCAGCACTCGGGAGGCACAGGCAGGCGGATCTCTGTAAATTCGAGGCCAGCCTGGTCTACAGAGTGAGTTCCAGGACAGGCTCCAAAGCTACAGAGAAACCCTGTCTCGAAAAAAACAAAACAGAAACAAAAACAAACAAGCAGAAGGAATTGGAAACAAGGGGCCCTGACATGTAATCTCTGTTTTTTTTATTTTGTTTTGATTTTATTTTGATTTTGTTTTTTTTTTATTATTGCTTTGTAACTAGTTTTCCCAAACTGCTGATGCCTCCAGTTTCTTATCTCACGGGGTTGTGATGAGGCTTGAGAGAAAGAAAGTCAACACCAAGTGATCGACAATGCCACCCTCAATATTTTTGTGGTTATTGTGAAAAATGGGTGAATTTGTGAGCTACTCACCACCCCAAGCCTATTGTTTTGCATATTTTTGACTGGAGGCCAAGACAAAAACATTATCCTCAAGGCACAAGGGGATGCCAGGGCACCTGGACCAACGCTAGCAGAACAGCAGGACGGCAGGAGGTTCTTCTTTCAAAGCTGGACTCTGATAAGATCTCTATTTACAGTGTTGGCCAGAAGCCCCAGAAGCCCCAAAAGCCAGAATCTCCTGAATGTTTTAAGAGTGTCATTTGGCCAAAGAAACCTCAAGCCTGGGGCACGATGATCTGTGATAATGATTTCAGACCCCAAACTCACAGGCATAGGAAGAGACCTAGCACAATCGTCTCCTACTCAGAGGGCACTTCCTCCCAGGTGTGCACCTTGTGTGATCCCACAGGAGATAAACAGTCCACAGGAGAGATTTTCCTAGAGAGAAAAGCTGGGACCACAGGGAAAGGGAGCCTTTAACAGGGGAGACACAGGGAAAGTCAAGTCCTCATGCTCAGAACATGACATCTGTGTGGCATCTGGAAGAACACAGTAGGCAACAAACCAGTGACCACAGGGAATGGTTTGGGGGCATCTGTGTGTTGTACGGGCTGCATCTAGGTGGGCACACATGTGGAGGTGTTCAAGTGTGTGTGCATGTGTTCCATGCATGTAGAGGCCGAGGATGACATTGGGTGTCATTCTTGATCACTCTCCATATTATTTTTTTTCTCCATATTATTTTTTGAGGCAGAGCCTCTCACTTGATCACAGAGTCTCTGATTGGACTAGTAGTCTAGCTGGCCAGCTGGCTCTGAAGCCCGACTCAGCCTCCTGAGCACTGGGAATATAGGTGGGCCACTGCACCAGACTGGCATTTACATGGGTGCCAGTAAATGAACTCAGGTCCTCATGCTTTATCAAGTAAGCCATCTCCCAGCACCCTTGAGAGTTTTCACTCACAACTTCCTGTGACTACACCACTGTTAGCTGAGTGCATTGCTGGCGCCCAGACTCAACCATTTAGCCTTCCAGGACCACAAAAAGCTCCACTTCTGGGAACTGTATGTCACCCAGATGGTGACCATCGGATGAATTAGACCATATTTCTGGGGAAAGAGGTTGACTACAAAAGGTGGACGTTTTTGAAGGGATGTTATCAGTAGGGATCTGGACCAGCATAAGGAGGTATAGCAAGACCACGAACATTCCGGGTACTTTTGTTTGTTTTGTTTTTTTGTTTTTCGAGGCAGGGTTTCTCTGTAGCTTTGGAGCCTGTCTTGGAACTCATTCTGTAGACCAGGCTGGCCTTGAACTCACAGAGATCCAACTGTCTCTGCCCCCGAGTGCTGGGATTAAAGGTGTGCACCACCACCTCTCGGCTTCTAAGGACATTTTTAAAAATCTTTTAACAATATCTCTTCATAAAATCTGCTATGTATCAAAAGCCTTATAAGTTCATAGACAGACGTCTTTTGATCTCATTGTTTCTCTAATAAGACAGGTAGGATTGACACAACTGTCTTCATTTTATACATGAAGTTGAGCTTGGAGAATGTCTGTTTTGTCCTAAACACTAAATCAGTAATCAATGAGGGATAACCTAATGCCAGGTCTCTTGGGGTTTTGGTTGTTTTGTTTTTGTTTTTCCTGACAGGGTTTCTCTGAGTTCAAGGCCAGATATAGTGAGTTCCAGGACAGCTGGCCTCGAACTCAGAGATCCACCTGCCTCTGCCTCCTGAGTGCTAGGATTAAAGGCTTGTGCCACCATGCCCTGTAAGCCCAGGTCTTTAATGCCAAGCAACTGTTGCAGGAAAGAGGGGCACAGAGCCATCCCTCACAAAATGGAGCTTCTGCTCTCTGCTCTGCAAGTAAAATGAAATCGGCAGGGACTAAGCCACCTTAGGTCCTCACAGCTTCAGAATCTCTATACAGCACTGGAGCAAATCCTGAGCCCTAGTTCAGCCGGTCTGCAGGAGGGGAAGCGACCATCTGAGATAGCTGTGGGGCAGCCATGCGGAGATCGTTGTCCTTGCGGTTTCATTGATTTTTGTGGAAAGGGAGTCTGTGATCTTAGTTGGAAATATTTATGCTCCAAGGAGAGAAGCTTGGGAGTCTGGAAGTGTCATTAGGCCACTTGCTCCCAGCGACCTTCTTCATTCAGCTAGTCCTCCCCTGTGGCTCCAGTCTCCTCAGCAGTGTTCCCTTACACAGAGTAGGCTGCGTGAGGTCCTGTGTTTATGAGAGCAGCCTCCGAAGCCGGATTGGAGGAGTAAATGACAAATGGTGGCACCTACAAGAGGGGCAGCCTCCCTAACCAGGGAGACACTTCAAAGCTTGCCCCTCGGCAATCTCTGCAGGAGGCTTCCTGGGCCCTCTGCTGTCTTCTCAGACGCCTGTCCACAGAGTCGCCCAGGTTCATTAGTCTGTGAAAGACTCACAGCCTCTGCAGAAGGGGACACAGAGGCTCCATGATGCCCAGGTTGTGTCTGAGTTTAGGAGAGAGGGAGCTGAACCCACATTTCTAAATGCCTCTCTGGGATTCCACTTGCCAAAGCCACCCTCCCTAAAGGTGAAGACTGTGCCTTATCTATCTCTGACTACAAATTAAAGCCAATAGCTAAGGCTCTATACATATTTTGTGGCAATAGCTGACTTGCTTTGCTGTCTGGGTCCTTAGGCCAAACTTGATTCAAGTCCAAAATTTGAATTTGCAATTCCTTCAGGCCTCCAAGAACAAAGAACATTAGATGCTCACAGACGTTGGATAATGTCCAATCTGATTCCCCAGTACCCAAATAAAAATTCTTTATATTAGTAAAATTGCTTGGCCGTTCTCAAAGTCCTTCTATTTGATCCGGCTAGTCATCCCTAACACCACAAACCTAGCGCAGAGATAAGGAAACGCTGCGGAGAGACGTGTAATTTGCCCAAAGTCACACAGATGAGTCCAGAGCTCTCTCTGCACCAGTAACAATGGCAGATTCCGATCCCTTTCCCTGGGGCCAAAGGGCGCTGCTGGAGAAGGAAGAACCTGACGTGAAGGAAGCAATGGAGCAAGAAGATGATGGTTGTCCGGAGTTGCTCCCATTTCCTGAGAACCTCCCCCATTCCAGGTCCCGCACTGCACTTCCAGGGAAGGGGTTCCCAAAGCTGACAACCTTAAAAGTGTGTGTGTGTGTGTGAGAGAGAGAGAGACAGAGACAGAGACAGAGACAGAGAGACAGACAGACAGACAGACAGAGACAGTGAGACATGACAGATAATGAGCTGTGACACTGAGAGATAATCTCTCAGTGGAAACCACATTTTGATCAGCTATGCTAATTCAAATGAAATGCTCTTTCCAGCCCAAGAATAGGAAATAATACAAACCATTGTCATTTTGGGCAGTGATGAGAAATTATGTAGCAGGAGCTGGACATGGCGGCAGGGTGGTGCGCTCCTGAGATCCCAGCACTAGGAAGGTGCAAGCAGCTGGATAAGGAGTCTAAGGTCAGCTCAACTACACAGACAGTGATGCCAGCCTGGACTGTGTAAGGCTCTGTCGCACAAAGACAAAAAAAAAAGCTATCAAAGTTTACATAAGAATGTGTTTCAAAGGTATGGATACTTGGTTAATATTTTACTCATTTTAATTTTTGGCTTTTTGAGACAGGGTTTCTCTGTAGCTTTGGAGCCTGTCCTGGAACTAGCTCTTGTAGACTAGGGTGGACCCAAACTCACAGAGATCCGCCTGCCTCTGTCGAGTGCTGGGATTAAAGGCATGCAACCACCACTGCCCAACTTGGTTAATATTTTAAATCACAATTTCTCTGAATTTTGTGATGTTTGCAGTATTTGTTGACTTTAAAAATATATTATTTTTTTTGAGACAAATTGTCACTATGTAGCTTAGGTTAGCCTCAAATTCACAACCCCCCTGTTTCAGCAAAAGCGTGGGTAACTGCGCATTTCCCCATCTGGCCAGCTTCCTATGTCTGAGCCAGAATAGTCAGGCAAGGGCTGTGTGTGTACATGTGATCACACATGATACATGTGTGTGGCTTAGAGAACAACTGTTCACTAATCAGTTCTTTCCTTCCTCCTGGTGTTGAGGCAGGGTCTTTCTTGTCATTTGTGCTGATGAGCTATGGACTCCAGGCTAGGTGACCCTCAAGCTTCCAGGCCATTTTCCAGTCACGGCTCCTTTCCTCCCTCGGGAGTGCTGGGAATACAGGCGCACTCAACTGGGTCTAGTGTCTCACCTGGTTTCCTTGGGTAGAATTCAAGCCACCAGGCTCGCATAGCAAATCAGCTCGCTCTTACCCCTTGCCTTTTCCTCTTATGCTCGGCCTCACATGTTATGCAGCCAAGCCTGTTCATTTCACCTGCGGAGAAGAGTTCCTAACAGTATTGAAGTTGTTTTTTAAAACCTGTGTGTCTGAATGGAGTGGTTCCCAGGAAAGGAAGGGTAGGGCTTTCTTCTCTGCTATGTCTGGGTGATGCTCAGGGCTGTAGTGAGAAGTCAACCCACAGCCTTAGGAACCCAACCTCAGACCTCACACTGCCCATATGGCTGAGGCTCCCATATGGCCATGAAGCAGATCAGCCTGGGCTTCGTGCTCTGTGACCAGAGACTTCTCATGCAGGGCACCCGCTGGGGAGGTCTGAGGACATCACAAATATGCAAGCGCCTTGAGTCCTGAGGGTTTAGATGGCACTGTGAGTGTGCAGAGTGGAGCCTCAATATGAAGGGTTGTGTGTTTCCACAGAGACCCAAGCAGACAGATTCAAGGAAGCGGCTGGGGTTTCTTGTGGGACAGCCAGAACTTCTTTGGGAAGGGTGTGACAGGTGTGACAGGCCCTGCACGTGGTCCTGTTTGAGACAATTCCCTTCTCATCCACCTCCCACTTCTTCACTGAGGACTAAAGCATTCCCTACAGGAAATCCTGAATTTGGACTTCTCCGGGCCAGGCCTGCCAAACCTGGAAGACGGGGAAAGCATGGGAAAGACTGACGCGTCTGTCTTCCCACTCAGGACAGTGCTGCTCTTCTGCTGTCCCCTGAGTGGACGCCCTTCTCCATCAGTGCCCCTCTCCCAGCACCGCTGGGACTGGCAGGTCCACTTAATTGACAGACAGAGGTGATCCAGGACAGTTGAAGCAGCTTAGTTTGCCCCAATCTTGCCAGGTTTCCCAGGAAGTGGGGTTCTCCATGTTCGGACAGGGACAATCCGGGTTTACCCTAATGGTATTTAGATCACTGTGAAGCAAGGTAAATGCAGATTGTATTTTCAAATAAAAAGCTAATAAAAAAATCTAAATACCACCACTTATCTCCAGGAAATCCCTTGTTAAACAACAAACACAGCTCTGCATCGAACTTACCTCGGGGAGGATGGAAAAGGCACACTTCTTCACCTTTGCCTCCCTGTCTGCCGGCTCAGCTCTTTGTCAACAGGCTTGTAAATGACAACTCACCTGAGGACTCGGTTTTCTAGAAAGCTGAGCAAGTAGCAAGTACATTGTTGTGTGTATAAACATGTCTAGTAGGGAGAAGAAGGATGCTTAATTTTAAATGTTGCAAGGCTCCCCTGGGGAGACCTGGTTTCCCTTGCCAGTATGAATACCACACAAAAGCGTGCAAAGTTGAGTAAATGTTTTGTTTCAAGGGATTAGAAGAGACAGCTCTGTAGGTAAACTAACCACGGCTTAGTTTGTTTCCTGTCCCTAAGATAGAATTCCCTGATGAAAGCAACTTTAGGGGAGGAGAGTTTATTCTGCCTCCGGGTCCAAGGAAGCCAAGGCTGCAGGGACTTGGAACAGCTGGTGGGGTTGAATCCCCACCACGAATCCACAGTGGGAAAGAAGACAGTTAGGAAATGCCCAGTTTGCTTTCTATGCTTCATACAGTCCAGGATGCCCAGCCCACAGAATGGGGAAACACAGAGATAAGCCCTCGCCCACAGGCATGCCCAGAGGCCACCTCCCAGGTTAGTCTCTACTCACTCAAGTTGGCAATTAAGGTAAAGCTAACGATCACATCTCACAAGCATGAGCTCTTGGGCTCAATCCCCAACACCCTCATCAAAATAAATAAATGATAAATAAAAAATAAAAAAGTCTTGTGATCTCAGCCTTGGGAAAGTGGAGCCCTGTGGGCTCCATAGGGCCTCACTGGCCAGCCAGCCTACCCTACTCAGTGAGCCCCAGCTCCCAGTGGACAGCTCCTGAGGTGCGATACCTGAGATTGGCTGCTGGACTCTATACCCGCCCACAAATATACACCAACACACACACTATTTTTTTCTAAAGCCTGAAGACCACTGAAGCAGATAAAGGTGTTTGCCACCAAGTCTGAAGATCTGAGTTCAATTCCTGGAAACCACATGGAGGAGAGAACCAATGCCCATAAGTTTTCCTCTAACATCTCATGTGCATGCACATGCGCACGTGCGCGCGCGTACACACACACACATGCTTTTTAAAGGCCTTAGCTTAATTTCTATCAGGTCACTGTTGTGCTATAGTGGGAGCTCCATCTTTCTAACTCTAAGTCAGTCATGGGTCAGGGAGGGGGCAGCGACATGGACGGCTAGTAAGACCAGGAAGTGCTTCACACATGTCCATCTTAGTGAGAAGTTAGCACCATTTTTATCCCCATTTTACAGATGAGGCAAAGGGAAAGCAGAGGGTTGCAGAGATAGGAAGAGGCACAGTGAGGTCTAAAATCAAAGACCCAAGGACAGAGCTGCCATCAAATATTCAGTCACCTGATGTTGACTGATTGCTGTGTCCTGACCTAGGTGGACAGGACAGAGCAGTGAAGAAAGCAGATGGAGGTCCCAGAAGAGCTTTGTTTTGACTGATTCCAGCCACTTCCTGCTTATGGCAACCATTAGACACGCCCTCCATTTCATGGTCGCAGGAACCATGTCCCCTCAGATTATGTTTTCTCCTGTTCCCGTCCTAAGGTCTAGTAACTGTCCATTTGTTCCACACGTCTCCTAGAAAGATGCGTGTTATGCTCTCCCACCCTCTCCCGCCTGCTCTCAGACCCACAGTAGCACGCTGTCACCCTGCAGGCTCCCAGAGAACCAACTCTGGGTGCTATTACTTCAAGCACAACACTCAAGCTGTTACTGCTTGGAGGCCTGGCTCATAGAGCCCACTGGACACCTAGCTCATAAGAGATCTGTCCCTTAGAAAGCTAGCGATCTCCTGGGAAATCATCCCTTCCAACCTTCGTTTACCAAGAAGGATCATGAGCCCAGAAAACGGAGATAAAGCACTGTTGGTCGCCCGATTCATAGCAAAAGGAAGACTTAAAATCAGAGAGAAGGGATGTCTAGTCATTTTGTGCGGCTGTTTTTGAGCCCATCCCTTCCTTGTACTCTTGAGACGCTGTCGGACCTCAAGGTCCACTCTCTGTCATCTGAAGAGTCAAGGCTCTGCTGCCCAATAGCCCAGAGCCAGTCTCACCGCTAGGCATCATACCTCCCTGGGTAAACACAGCCTTACTTTCTTCATTCATGAATAGAGTCTGCAGGAATTTTGCGGGGCATTCAGTGAACTGAAGGGTTCATGCTTTTAGCACACTTGCTTCCCTTCCTTGCGTTTAATGATCACAAAAAAGAGACAGGATTCTTGCCCTCAAGATTATAATCAAAGCCATGACTGAATCTGCACGAGATGAAGGGTGGAATCGATAAGCTAGCTAAAGGGTAAGTCAAGGAAAGTACGAAAGGTAATTGGAGCGCTTTTCAAAAGAGGAAACCCATGCTCAGAAACTGAGAAAGAAAGGTGAGCTGCCGGAATGTATTAGGAAAGTTTTCCAGAGAGGTCTTCCCCAAGTCCCTTTGTAAGGCAGCCTCCATCTTCACCCTGGGCTTCTTTTCCGCTGTGTTTGCTCGCAGCATAAAGCCTGATACGTTTGTCCTGCAGTGGAAAGTAAGCCCTCCCCAGAAGCAAAGAATGATCCAAATGGAAAGAGGAACCATGTGTAACAAAGTGAGAGACACATTGGACAGGCTGAGGTTCTTGTTTTCCGGAGGCAGAAGGGAGCCTGTCCTGCAGAGCTGGGGAGGGACTGCCTGGTCTGGAAGGTCCACATTCCTGACCATTGGCTGACTCCTTTCATTTTCATTCCAACTGGTAAGCCCAACCAGACAAACCCCACCCACTCTAGACTTTGGGTGCCTAGAGTTGGCCCTTGACAAGGGGATCATCAGAAGTCACCGGGAGCTCTCAGGTGCATCCAGTTGTGTTGTGTATTGGTCCAGCAAAATGTTAGAGAGATATGTGGCTCGGGGCTTTCGGCGGGGGGAGGGGGAGCGCATGATTAAATCACCAAGTCTCTTATTTGTGTTGGATAGTGAGATAAACTATGGGAGCCTTCACCCATAAAACTGTCTGCAGTATTGAAAACACGCTTCATAAAAAACTCCCTGGTGACCAGGAATGTACCCCTCTAAGATGGGAGTTAGCTGAAAATGCTTTCAAAACAAAGCAAAACAAAAAAACATAAATGATTAGTGCTTGTCCCATGGCACTGGTGGGCGGTAGGGGGCGCCGTTGATACAAAGTATATCAGTAACCCGTTGACTCTATTACAGGCATGGCAGACTGTTTTTATCGTGCAAGTCCCTGAGTAATTAGTAGTTGTGCCAGGAGAAGAATGTGGCTCCCTTAATTTGAAGGGTGCTCTTTTCCTGGTTGGCATCCTTTTGGCCGGAGCTGGCTCTCTTTCTACAAAATTGTCTCATTCTTATTTTGAACTTTGCCACACAAAGTTGGCCTCGCTCCTGAAGAAGTTACCGATGTTATTTGTCTCAAGGACAAACATTTGGTATCCTAAGCATCCTTATGCTGGAATGTGGACCTATCAGGAATGAGGGAACCCAAGTCCCACTCACTAGCTTGAAAGCAATCTAGACAAAGAAGGGCCAAATCCTCCCCTTCCAAATGACCTCAGGAAATACTGAGAAAATTACTCTTATTTCACCTATAATCCCAGGGAAGAAGGCTACCCCTAGAAATATACCAAAGTGCTTCCCACGAATAGGCTAGTTTTTGGGAGAGTGTAGAGGCTGATCCTCAGCATTCAAGAACCAGATAGAGTAATGCTTGCCTATAGTCTCAGCACTCAGGAGGTAGAGGCAGGGGTTATCAAAAGTTAAGGGTTATCCTTAGCTACAAAGTTCAAGCTGACCTGGCATACACTAGATCATGTCTTTTTTAAAAATGTGGGTTTGGGGGCTGGAGAGATGGCTCAGTGGTTAAGAGCACTGACTGTTCTTCCAGAGGACCTGGGTTCAATTCCCAGCACCCACATGGCAGCTCATAACTGTCTGTAATCCTAGGACCCAACACTCATGGCAAAACACATAAAATATAAATAAATAAATATTTTTTAAAATGTGGGGTTTTTTGTTTATTTGGGTTTTTTTTTCATTCTAAAGACTAAAGGATAGCTACTCACACAGGCACCAGGCAGTAGAATTGTGCATACCCAGATGTTCGGTCCTTACAGCCTGAGGGATGAACAAGGATGCCTTCCTTACCTCCAACCCTTCACCTTCTCTCAATCAACCAGCCTCCAGTGCTGGTCCAGCTTCACCAGATCCTGCTTCAGTTACTTTGGGATGCCCAGATCATCACAAGGATCAAGAAAATACTGATATGGTTGGGACTATTGCAGATACTTTGGTCTTTTCTGGAGTCTAGAACCTTCACTGTCCTGGGCAGGCTTCTAGTTCTTCTGCAAAGGACAGTAAGTTCCAGACAGTTCAGGTAATTGTCATGGTTCAAGCTGAGGCACTATCTCACGACCCTCACCTCCCTGCACACAACAACATGGTGGAGGCACCAGAGAGAGCCTGGGAGACAAAGGTGGCTTTCACCCAGAGCCAGCTGCAAGGGGATGGTTATGGCATGATCTGTAGCCCTGACGCAGGGTGCTGTCCTGTGACTCTGAGCTCAAAAATGTGTGAAATTTCTTTTTGTTGGGCATTTTACATCAAGCGGAACCTGTTCTCAGAGAAACATTCCATTTCACAGACCCTAATGGTTTTCCTCTGTGCCGATGCATTAATGAGGCTCTGGGTCATTCTAATCAGAAGGAAGCCATGCAGATAATTGCCTGAATTTTTAATTCAGAGTTATGATAGGAGAATCAAAGTCACACTGCAGTTGCTGAGGCTGTCTTTGGTTCCAGGCCATTGACTTTTGTAATTTTCTTTGATTTCCCCCTCCCTGTCTCTTTCTCCTACTCCCACTCCCACCTCTCTCTCTCTCTCTCTCTCTCTCTCTCTCTCTCTCTCTCTCTCTCTCTCTCCTGGAAGCAGTTTCAAGTTGGGTGGCATAGAGAAAAACAGGGGCAGCCCTTAGGATATTTCTTCCTCCTCTTTTTTTTTTTTTTTAATTCTTCCCTCCCCCACCACTGAAGGAGTTGCTCTGTAATACGCCTGTCACCCCAGGGCTGGTTCTGGGAGAGCGCCCTGCCACTGGCCTCCCGACTCAGGGTCTCCGTGCTCATAAACAAAGACAGGAACTCTGCCCCAGGAGAGGACCTCCCTTGGCAATTTACTTTTCATTTCATCTCAGATTTTAGGGAAAGAGAGTGAGACTTAAAAGGGGAGGGGCAGGAGACCTATGCTCAGAGAGTTCTCTCTGCCAAGACTGTGGGCTCCAGACCGGAGCTAAGATGAGGGCAAGCAGGGTGCTGGGGTCCATTCTGAACAAATTCACCTCTTGACATGACTACCACAGAGGGTTAGAACCTTAAAAGACTTTCAGAACTCTGAGGAAGTACCGGTAACAGAACGAGGTGAAGGCAAATTGGTTGTATTATATATGCCACCACCCTGCAAACATAAACACCCAGAGGTGGTACAATGGGGGCTCCCTGATATTGGCCAGTTGGCCCCACTGTCTGGGACCTGGGCCTGATACAGATTTTGCTGGGGAGGAGAGTCAGCCTTCTTGGCCCAGCTCCAAAAAGGCAAGCTGGCTCTTCCAGGACAGTGACTATTCCTGAAAAGGGAACTTCTTCTCCCAGCATCCCCGACAGCCACACATCTGCCAACAGATGTTTACACTTGAGGTCAGTATTCGCAGAGTGAGCCTTTCCCTTGCACCTGGGCTCTGAAGTGGCACTCACAGCTCATGTGGTCTCTAGGTGCAGGCTGTATCCCCACATCAGGCTCTGTGACAGGCAGGAGTCTTACCTTTAAGAGACAGACGTATTTGCAACCTGTGTGAGCATCTTCTAGCTACCAAGGACTTCCCATGCCATCCAGTCATTAACTCCTCACAAATACCTTGTGAAGAAGACCTGACTATCTCTACTCACCAGGAAGTGGGTGAATCAGCCGGAGGGAGACGTCTCCTACCACCTGCATCTTACTTCCCAAGCAGAAGGTCGTATTTGTCTGCTTTTGCACTTCTGCTCTAGCAGGATACAGAAATACCTTTTTAAAAGATTGCATCCCCAGGGTGTAGCAACGCCACTGCCAACAGTTTTTCCCATTGCAAGATTGCAGAAATTATGAGGGGCAGTTACCTTTATTATCCCTCCAGGGCTTTCGTTTCCTCAATCAAATGTGGCTTTGTGCTTGAATAACACCTGTGTCTGGAGAAGGCCAAAGCAGCTTCAGACTTATGCTGTCTTTGTTCAGATGTTAGGGACAAAGGGGAGAAGACTGCCACCTATTTGAGGCCAGAGGCTTTCGCCCAGGTTCTGCTACTATCCAAGAGATATTTGCACACCTCTGTTGAAAATTTTATTATTGCCGCTGTTTTTTGTTTTGCTTTGTTTGAGATAGGATCCTAAAAAACACATATTTGTCTTGGATCCCACTGTGCCCCTGCCTGGCGTGGAGCTCTGTATGTAGACTAGGCTGACCTTGGACTCACAGAGATCCACCAGCCTTTGTTTGAGTGCTAGAATGGAAAGAATGCTCCAACAATGTTCTGCTCTATTAGAATTTTAAAATAAAATCAGTTGCTTGTCTTGGTGGTCAAGCATGTAATCCCAGCACTCAAGAGGCTGAGGCAGGAGAATAGAAGGTTTGAATGCTGCCTGGAAAAAAAAATAAAAATGAAAACAAGCTGGGATGATACTTCACATCTGCGCTTGGAAGGCTGGAACAGGTGGATTGCTATGAATTCCAAGCCAGCCAGGGTTACAGAGTCAGGCTTTGTCTCAATAGTAATACCAAAATTAAAATCAGTTACTTTCCATCTCTTTTCTTCTTTCTTCTTCTTCTTCNCCTCCTCCTCCTCCTCCTCCTCCTCCTCCTCTTCCTCCTTCTTCTTGGTTTTTCGAGACAAGGTTTCTCTGTAGCTTTAGAGCCTGTCCTGGAACTAGCTCTTGTAGCCCAGGCTGGCCTCGAACTCACAGAGATCCGCCTGCCTCTGCCTCCCGAGTGTGGGATTAAAGGTGTGTGCCACCACCATCCGGCTAGTTTCCATTTCTTTTTAAAAGGGGGACATTTTAAAAACACTTTTAGGCAGAGTTGGAGCTTCATTCAATCAGCAAATATTTGATCAACGCTAATTATATTCCCCATTTTGCCAGGCACTGAGGCTGCTGGGAAGAAAGATGGAGTCCTGTGCTTCATGGGCTACATTTAGTTGGGCAAATGGGTAGGTAAATTCTTAACCTATTGTATGAAGCCCATGGCAGACCAAAGTAGAACCTACTGTGAACATTGAAAGGACATCCTGCAATCTAGCTAACAACATTCTAAAAACTCCAGCAAAACTAAGTCACAGCCAGCACCCTTGTCCCTGTGCTCCGTGTGTCTCCATTCAGGGATGAGCAAGCCCATTCTAAACTTTGCCCCCTTCCCCTCCAGAGTCATCTCTCTCTTGACTCCCTAGAGACCCAGGCTGCTCCCCAGATCCTGTGCACTCCAGTCCTGTGAACCTGAAGTTAATGATTAATGCTAGTGTCGGTGCCCTGGCTGGAGGCTGAAGCTTCCTTGGGGTGAACCAGGCAGCTCCGTCTTGGAAACTGCCCTGGTTCCTGGCTCAACTCCAGCCCGGCACAGGCCGGAGACAGATCCAGCTCCCACACCCACAGGCAGTACCGTCTCAAAGCCATCTGGAACCTCAACGACATGCAGTCTCTGGCCCTTCTGGAGCAAACCTAAGGCGCTGGGGTCCCCTGAGGGGTGTGTGTGAAGCACAGAATCTTAGGACAGATTCCAGTTCTGCTACTAATTAGCTGGGTGACCGTGGGGGCATTCTCCTTACCTCTTTGGGGCTTCAAACTCCTCATCCGTAACCAAAGAAGACTGCGACCAGATTGGGCCCTGTTCCATGTCTTTGCACAAGCTGAGCTGTAGCCCTGGCCTGGTATGCTCTATTTTTCCTGTTTTCTCACCCATCCTTTAGGGTACAGCTAAGGGGTCACCATCTTCAGAAAGCCATTCTTGGCCCTTAGCTTCAGGGCACTGCTCCCCTTTTCCTGACTTAGCCTATGTCACTTCCGGTTGCTAAGCTAGCCTGAGCTTGAAGAAGTTTACCTCTTCTCTCCCAGCATTAAATGTGCGCTCAGAAATGTCAGGTTTCGACCAATGAAGATCGTCTCCACTAGTGGTGTCCATTTTAGTTTTTAGTTATCTTACGTGTATGAGTGCTTTGCTTTGCCTGGGTGTATGTCTGTGGACCATATTCGTGCCTGAGTCTCAACGAAGCCAGAAGAGGGTGTGGGTTGAGTTAAAGACCTTTGTGAGCCACTTTGTGGGTGCTGAGATTCAAACTTTGTCCTCTGAAAGAGCCACCTCTCCAGAGTCCTCTTAAACACCGAGCCACCTCTCCAGCCTCTATTTATCTTATCTTTCATCTTCTCTCTTTCTATCTGAGCAAACGAATCCTATTTCCTTTATTTCCCTTTGGTTTGGAAACTCTACATTCCATTTCCTGTTTTTGTTTTCTAAGGGGGGAACCCTTGAAATATTAATGTAAATGTTTAATGCTAAAGTTGATATCTCCAGCTCTTTCCCCCAAATATAAAAACTTTAGAGTACTTTAGTTATCCCCAAGTCTGTGCCATGTCTTAGTTCTTCAGTTTCATCTTATTTTTATATCCAACAAAATTCTTGTATGAAATCATTCTACATATTAAATTAAATATCAATATTATTTAAATGTAAATGTATGATAATATATTCATCTTATTTATTTTTGTTTGTGTTGCTTCTTACAATGCCACTCCATATAGGCTCAGTTGTCTTCTTGAAGCACGACCTTTAATAATCCTCCCATTGAGGGACTATGACAGATATCTCTTCTTTATCTGAAAAACGTCATTATGTTGCTCTCACTTGACTAATGTCTTAGCTAGGCATGGATTTGTACATTAATAACTATTCTTGTGCATTTTAAAGATTGCTCCCACTGGTTTCTAGCATCTTTGATAGTTGGTAAATCTGCTGTTGTTCTGACATTGCTGTATAAAAAACGTGTCTGGAAGTTGAGTGTGGTGAGCACACCCTTTATCCCAGCACTCAGGAGGCAGAGGCAGGTGGATCTCTGAGTCCAAGGCCTGCCTGGTCTACAGAGGGAGTTCCAGAACAACCAAAGCTACACAGAGGAACCCTGTCTTGAAAAACATATGTATGTATCTCAACACAACACAAGCTAGTCTTGAGCTCAAGGCAATCCTCCTGCCTCAGTGTCTTATGTGCTGAGATTATAAACACGAACCATCCATTTTTAGGGGTTTTGTTTCGCCTCTGTTTCTGCTGCTTCATTGTGCTGTGCCCAACTGTAAAGCTGTTTTTCTTTTTCCTTTCCGTTTCTTTACCTGAGTTTCTCACATCAGTTTTCTTTTCTTTTCTTTCTTTCTTTCTTTTTTTTTTTTTTTGTTTGGAAGCCAGAGTTTGTTTAACACTGTCAGCTGGACGTTTTCTCTATGTTGTCTCTTGGAACATCTATCAGAAGCATGCTGGACCTCCTCATTCTGTCCTTCCTGTCTCCTAACCTCCTTTTCTCATCCTCTTCCTCTTTAGTCACCCATGTTTCATCTGAGATGACTTCTTCAGGGTCATACTTTATATCACCAATTCTTGCAATGGTGTTTATCCTTTTTTTAAGATAAAAATGTGTGTATGCATGTGTAACTGTGTGTGGATGTGTGCATGTGAGTGCAAATGCCAAAGGAGACCAGAAAGGGGCATCTGATGGAGTCAGATGTCACTCAGACATGGACAGAGTGCAGGTCCTCCGCAAAATCAGTATATCATCTTAACCACTGAGTCACACCCTAAACCCAGCTCTTGTTTCTGAGGCAGGAGCTCATCAAGTTGCCTGGGCCACTCTTGAGCTCACTCTGTAGCTCAGGCAGGCCTTGAACTTTCAATCCTTCTGCCTTAACCTCTTCAGTTGTTGGAAATTACAGACCTTCATCACAAGATACACTTCTTTAAAAAAAATTGTTTTGTTGCACTCAGGAGGCAGAGGCAGGCAGATTTCTTTGAGTTTGAGGCCAACATGGTCTACAAGAGCTAGTTCCAGGACAGGCTCCAAAGCTATAGAAAAACCCTGTCTCAAAAAACAAACAAAAAATTTGTTTTCTTGCCAGACAGTAGTGACACATGCCTTTAACCCCAGCGTTCAGAGGCGGAGGCAAGTGGATCTCTGTTGAGTACCAGGCCAGCCTGGTCTACAGAGGGAGTTCCAGGCCAGCCTGGTCTACAGAGTGAGTGAGTTTCAGGACAGAGAAACCCTGACTTGAAAAGCAATTTTTTTTTTTTGAGATAGCGTCTTATAGCAGAGGTTGGCTTATGTTGCATAATGGTTTCATTTGAGACTGAGACATTTCTTCCAGCAGAGAAACTCCAAAATAGGAAGGTAAACAACACAAAATACCTCCAGGAAGTCCCGGAAAATGACCAGATCCCCTAGGCCCCTCCCTGTTAGCAAGAAAAGTTTAGAGTCTCTTAGAGACTGAGGGAAAAGAGCCACCAGCTAGGAAGACTCTCAGATGAGCAGACCTGCAAAAAAGACTCCCAGAGGAGCCAAGCTGCAGAGATCGGGAACAGCAGCCTGGGAGAAGCAGAAGCCAGCCAAGCTGCTTGGAGGAGGTTTAGACAGGAGTCACCTGGAAACAACACTCTCCAGACTGTTGAGCTGCCGGCAGCCTGTGCTCTGTGTTCTAGGTTCCCAGCTCTGTGAGCTATCACCCGTGCTGGGGTGGGTCTTGGTGGTGCAACTGTCTCTAAGTCATTTCTGCTTCTATAAATAACCCCTCACCCTATTCCTGTAAGTACCCCCCAGTAAGACTCATTGTTTACCAAATTGGTCTTGATGGTGTCCATCCTTTAGTCTGTTGTGGGCTCCCTATCTGGAGTGTGTGTTGTCATTTGCATTGTGTGGTCATGCAAAATCTTCCAGCTTCAGCATCCTCAGTGCTGGGCTTATAGGCGTGTCTACCACATCCAACAAAGTCTCACCATCTCTTCTTCCAATAACTGTATTTCTTTCAATAACTATATTTTCACTTTAAAATGTTCACTTTTTCCATGTTTGTTCTTTTTTACTATTCTGTTCTTGGCTTGTTTTAAACACTTCATAATCTCAGAATCTTCCGTTTCTACAATTCTGTGGACATTGATACTCTGTTGACTCCAGAGTGCTTGTTCCTGGCATACTTTGTTAACAACAGAGACAAGAGAGAGAGAGAGAGAGAGAGAGAGAGAGCTCTACCCCTGCGCTACCTTTCCAGCTCAGTCCAGTTGGTGATTTTCTGTGGGTTCTTCTTCAGCAGGCATGTTCAGTACTGTGTCACTGATTTGAGGGGCCTGGGAAGTTTAGACCTATGAACTAGTTACTACCCCACTTGTGATTCAAATGCCACACCTTCAAATTAGATAGGTCAAGGTAGAATTTTTTGCTCGGTGTCTGTTTCCTACTTGTGTCCTTGTTCCCCATGCTGGAGCAGTTTTCCAGTCCCAATCCTTGCAATCCAGACCTCAACTCCACTTCTCTCTGTCTTCAGAGTTCGCCTTCTGTGTCCTCATTGAGTGTTTAAAATTAACCTCTAAGGCTGGAGGGATGACTCAGCGGGTAAGACTGTGTGCTAATCTTGCAGAGGACCTGAGTTCAGTTCCCAGCACCCATGTCTCATAACCCACCTGTAACTCCAACTTCAAGGGGACTCTGACTCCCTTGGCTTCCACAGACACATCACACACACTAACACTAACATCAACACCGACACACACACACACGCATGCATGTGTGTGCAAAATTTTAAAAATAATATTAAAAACTTCACTCCCATGACCTGTCACTGAATCTGAGACTCACTTTCCTTCCCATTTAATAATGCATTTGGAAAAGAAAATCTTGTGTTGTTTTCCTTAATCCAGATTTCTATAACAGAACTAAGCACAATAAAAGTCTCCAGACATTTGCTAATATACAAGTTTCTAGTTCTACAATATGATTTTTCTTGTGTGCAGAAAAGGTGGCTGAATGGGCTGGCGAGATGGCTCAGTGGTTAAGAGCACTGACTGCTCTTCTAAAGGTCCTGAGTTCAATTCCCAGCAACCACATGGTGGCTCACAGCCATCTGTAATGAGATCTGGTGCCCTCTTCTGATGTGCAGAAATGGAAGGAATGTTGTATACATAATAAATAAATAAATCTTTAAAAAAAAAAAAGAAAGAAAAGAAAAGGTGGCTTAACATCAGAAACAGAAATCCCTAAGCCGCCCTTCTTTCCACATCTCTCTTCCTGAGGAAACACGGACAGTCCGGTGATTCTGGTCAGATCCTCTGAATGGAGGACAACATTATGAACACCACAAGCCAGGCTCCTCTCCAGCTATGTTTTGGGGGACAATGGACATAGTGTGCTGAAGAGAATTAAATAACTTTTTAAATATATTTTTATTTTTTTAATTTAATTCCAACCCCAGTTCTACCTGCCCCCCAGGTCCCCATCCACTCATTAAGTTGAGGCAAGACCAGGCCCCCCGCCTCTTCATTAAAGCTGAGGATCGCATCCCACCATAGGGAATGGGCTCCAACAATGGAATAGGCTCATGCACCAGGGATAGACCCTAGTCCTTCTGCCAGAGCCCCTCAGACAGAGCAAGCTACACAACTATCTCCCGCATGCAGAGGGCCTAATTCGGTCCCATAGAGGCTCCACAGCTGTCGGTCTTGAGTTCATGAGTTTCCACAAGCTTGGTTCAGCCGTCTCTGTAGATTTCTCCATCATGATCTTGCCCTCCCTTGCTCAAATATTCCTTCCCCCCACTCTTTGTCTGGATTCCCAGAGCTTGGCCTGGTGCTTAGTTGTGGATCTCTTTGCATCTAGTTCTGAATAACTTCTTAAAAGAACTTTCTGCATAAAAGTTTTGTGCCCTGTGATTTCTTTCCAACAATTAGCAGCCCGACATCATCCCCTCCACCCACTGCTTGTCTTTACCAGCTTTAGAAATGCCCTGGGCCACTGGAGAGAGACTGAAATATGATCCTCAGAAAACTCAAGTCCATGCTTAAGAGACTGAGGTGTGCTTGCTAAACTGAAAACAGGATAACCAACCATTTGCTACACTGTAGCAAACTCTCAGTGTCCTGAAACTGCCCGAGGATCCATGTTCCCTAGATACCCAGTGCATACTTGGCTTGTCCATGGAAACCATCCGTTGGGGTCCATTCTTAGGAGAGATTTTCGATGTTGTTTATGCTATTAGAGATTAAATCCAGGCCTTCCAGGCAAGCTCTCTATGATCAGAGAGCTCTGTTCCCTTCCCAGTGTGGTCCCATTCTGCACACACTGAGCTCTTGCTGGATCCTCCTGTGCTGTGCCATGCCCTGGGGCCATGGAGATGAGCAGGGAGGAGGCCTCTACCCTTGTTACCTTCAGGATATCGTGGGTAGAAAGTGAAAGCTTTTTCGAACTTTCATTTTTCTTTTTATTTCCACTTAGCAGGCTAGAATCTGTGATATGAACCTAAACAATCTCCTCAATTGGTCCCACTGCAATTTCTGTGGCTGCTAGGACAGTCGGGCAGCAGTTAGAGGTCTCAAGCGCATGTTACACAGGAACCCATAAACCTTTTCTTCTGAGCAGACTCTTCAGGTTCTTGGAGCACCACAGTGGCTCTTCTTCTGGGCCACTTCCATTCTCACCTTGTGTTATCATTGCTGATCTGTCTCTTTTATCTCTGTCCTCGACTGTAAGCTCCTTGAAGGTTGGGCTCATGCTGGTCCATCTGTTATAGATGCCCACAAATTACCTTTGTATCATTTGGTGCAGTCCATACACCCTCATGTCAGCATGAAAGATGCAAGGCCTAACGCTGTTCAGTGACTTGCTCATTCCTACTGATAGATCGTGGTAGCCGCTGGGTGAGCCGTGCTAACCATTCATGGCTTGCTCAGGCTTGCGGATGGATAGTGGTGGCTGCTGGGTGAGCCATGCTAACAGTTCAGTGGCTTGCTCAGGCTTGCGGATGGGTAGTGGTGGCTGCTGGGGTAAGCCATGCTAACCATTCATGGCTTGCTCAGGCTTGCGGATGGATAGTGGTACCCACTGGGTAAGCCATGCTAACCGTTCAGTGGCTTGCTCAGGCTTGCGGATGGATAGTGGTGGCTGCTGGGTGAGCCATGCTAACCGTTCAGTGGCTTGTCAGGCTTGCGGATAGTGGTAGCTGCTGGGTGAGCCACCCTTTCGCACTCATCAAACATCAGCTCCCTAATTCAGCGCTTCTCACACTCCTTCCCTGGAGAGCTTGGTGAAACATCGACTCTGCTTGGGGCTAGGCTGGACCTTATGATCTACATATGCAGTCTAACAAGCTCCCAGATGATGCTGGTGCCATGACCCATGGGCCATACTCAGACCAACTGTGATCCAATACAAGCCAGACAGGGGCAGGTGCAGAGACAGTGGGAATTGGGAATAGTGCGTAGAAAAGAGTAGCAATGTTTAGAAAGATCCAGACTCTCGAAGCTTAGAATTCAAGAGGCTTCAGGAACATGCAGGCCGGACACAGGTATGGGGATAATGGAGACCTCTTTTCTATATACAGTGCCCCCCAAAGGAAGAGCAGATCGTTTTCCCTGGGTGAGCCATTGAAAAGGAGCCTTCGTCTATTCCCTCACAGGTTAGTGACTTCCCTGCCTGCTGACTAATGCCATGATTTTCCCCTTGCTGAGTCCTCAAGCTGAAGTGTGCAGAGGCAGCCTTCCCCATCATGTGACCAGGTCAGGGGGCCCCATCTTTACAAACACTTATGAGTGATGGACTGAACTATACCACATTATTTAAGCACACGGCAGTGCCCTGAGTCCTCCAAGTGCCCTTGCTTTAATAGCCATTCTATAAAAGCCGTGAGTGCCTGAATTCTTGGGATGGTGTTGAAACAGGGAGGAATTAACAAGGTTGAGCTGGCAATCTGAGTCTTCATGAGTTGTCACGCCTGAAAGTTGTCGTGTCCCAGTGAGGACCTCTCTCTCTCTCTCTCTCTCTCTCTCTCTCTCTCTCTCTCCTACTCTGACACCATGCACCCATTTGTTTTTATCTTAGAGTTTAAAAATGTTTTACAATAGTTTCATCTGTATTTGACTAGATTGCCCTAGGGATTTTTCTTTCACTAGCAATAAATGTGATCTTCAGATTCTGTCTGAGGCTTGCAGTAACTTCCAGATTGGGTCCCTTGAGAGTCAGAGCTGTGCAGAACCTACACAGGTCCCTGGTGGGGTGGGCACACCCAATCTACCCATGAGATCCCCAAATAGCTCCTGGAAGAAACAGAACAAAAATGAGAAAGAAGTTCTCCAAAGGGCTCTTCAGCCAAACTTTGTAGCTCATAGGGTCCTGCTCTGATTCTGTTTATTTAATCCTTCTTTTCTGGAAGACCAATGCGGGGGAGCTAAAGTAAGTGGAGATCTAATCCATAGATTCCAAATGCAAGGTCAGAAGCAGAACAGTGGTCAGCATTGCAAAGCTATAGCAACCTTGACATTAGCATGGGGGCAAGGAGGGGGAAGCATACCTTCCTTGCAGATTCCCACAGAGTACTTTAAGTGCATTTATTTGTTTGTTTATTTTTACAGTGTGTGTGCATGCATGTTACATGCATGTGCGTACATGTTTAGATCAGAGGACAGCTTGTGGGAGTCAATTCTCTCCTTCAATCACATGGGTTCTGGGATCAGACTCAGGTCCTCAGACTTGGTGGGAGATTCCTTTTATCCAGTGAACCACCTCTCTGGCCTATAAATGCATCTATTGAAAGATGGATTATTTTATTAAAATCTTCCTGGTATATATTACAAGAACTTAAGGACTGATTCATCAAAGCTCAAAAACCATAAACCATCTGTCACTAGGAACATGGCCACCCAGTATGGGATCCCCACTCATCAGAATCTGCAAAAGTAGTAGATACATGGGAAGTGATGAGAGATCCAACCCTGAACCTAGAACACTCAATTTCCCGCCCAGTGCTTCTCTACCCATCTGCCAAGATGCACCATGACTACCAATGCATGCGTGAAAACAATATAGTCCCAACTTCACGCCCCAAAGGGAACATGGGAGTTGTGCTCCAAGACTTACTGAGTGACTAAGTAACACAAAAACAAGTACACTGGTAGACTGGAGAAGCCAAGCTTAATCTATTACAAGAATCAAGATTAGACCAGCATGGTGCACTCAGGAGGCAGAGGTAGCCAGATCTCTGTGAGTTCAAGGCCAGTCTAGTCTATATAGTGAGTTCCAGGACAGCCAGGGCTATGTAGAGAGACCCTGCCTCAGAAAACAAAACAATACAAACAAAGAATCAAGATTGGATATTTAGGGCTGGAGAGATGGCTCAGAGGTTAAGAGCATTGCCTGCTCTTCCAAAGGTCCTGAGTTCAATTCCCAGCAACCACATGGTGGCTCACAACCATCTGTAATGGGGCCTGGTGCCCTCTTCTGGCCTGCAGGCATATACACAGATAGAATATTGTATACATAAATAAATAAATAAATAAATAAATAAATAAATAAATAAATAAATAAATAAAAAGATTGGATATTTAGAGGACTTGTTGTTTTCAGAGCTTGGGATTGAACCCTGAACATTCTGGATCCAGGATAAGTGCTCCCCTACAGCATCACCTCCCCAACCTTTCTTTGCTTGACACACGGTTACTCTGTAGCCCACAAGAGCTTTGAACTCATGATCCTCCTGCCTCAACTGCCCAAGTGCTGAGGTCACAGGCATAGGCCACACTACATCTAACTGGAAACTGGTTTTACCAAATTCCTCAAGAAAAGAAACAAATGAAGGTAGAGAATTTACTATAAACTCAAGACTTGGGCAAAATCCATCATGGACTGATAACAGAAGTTCATTTGGGAAGAGCTTTGTCTTAGCAGCAACCCATAAAGGCCCAGATGGTGTACATGGATGCACACACGTCAGGAAATCTTTCAATGGCTTTCCCTGCCCAGCATCATCTCTGCTGCTTCCCTGTTGCCTCCCAGTCCCTGCTTCTACCACTGCTGATCCTCACAAAGTTTGGCCTCCCCTCAAGTCTTCTCTGCCTGCTAACTTTGGATCCAGTACTCCATACGCTGCCAGTGACTTAGATGGCAGAGGCAATGCATCCTAAAAACCACAAAAACGTCCTATGCCTCTCAGCTCAATAATGTCACCCCTGGACCTCGTCTCCCAAGAAGAATGTCAAAGGAGAACTGTAAAAAGGTGCCCGGCGTGTGTTATTAGAGGCAGCTCATCTCCAGTAGCAGCTATGAGTCACTGACGTTCTCAGCCAGTGTGTACACGGTCAGCTCCTAGCCCTCTACTGTGGTCTCACGTCTGCAGCGTCTCTGCTTCACAGTGGGGAAAGAGATTGAGCCTGCAAACATGAAGGCAGTCACTGTATCAGTGCCGCATGAACAGCAAACGGCAGACACAGGGCTTGAATCCACAGCTTAGTGACCTTCAGTATCATCTCCCCTGACCCCTGGGATTGGTGGAAGACTTTGGTCTCCACAGAAGCTGCAGTGACAAGCACAGAGGAGACATAGCAGTATCTAAATATCTGGGGGCACGGGATAGATCTGGATTAAGCAGTCGTTTGTCATTTTCATGAAAATACATTTAAAAACTGAAAGTACTCTCAAAGGGAAATTGCTGGGCAAGCATTTTGGAAGGCAGGGGAAGGGTAGGGGCTTTATTATGTTTTTATTTCCTTAAATGTGGTTATAGTGAAATCTCAACAGCAAGTCTTTAAAAAAAAAAAAGCAAAGGAAAAAGGTTGGTGTGGTCTGCACTCACTAAAACACATGAGTGGTTTTTCTCTCTCCTACCTTTGAGTAACTTCTCTACTCCACCACTTCTCTCTCGGTTTCGTGATGCCTGCACCTTGGTGAAACCACAACTCCCCCGCTGGGGATTGCTGAGCGCTGAAGAGGGAATCGCTGCCAGGTCATTCTCAGTAGAGGCTGGAGAATATTGAAATAGTGATGTCACAATGCAAATGGTAGAGGATGGGAGGGGGCAGGGGGACCTCACCAACCAGAAGAAAACCCATGGCTTTGGGGCTCCGTGGTGGGGAAGTGACCGGCACGTTGAAAGGGCAGGTGTTGACGTGTCTACCGGCACTGGAGCATTGCATGAAATTGTAAAAATAGAACCTCATAAAAATTCATAAGTTCACAAACACACACTTGACCATATAGGTTAGGGGTACCAAGGTCAGGACTTCGTCAGGTTCTAGACAAAAGGAACCTTTTCCTGGCCAAAAAAAAAAAAAAAAAAAAATGCTGAATTGATGCGATTGCACCTTGCGTGCTTCCTGTGTCCCTGCACTGTGTGGAGCTCCTCCTGTATCTGCTAACTCAACCCTACCGATAGTCCCTGAGATACTATTTGTTTGCAGATGAGCAAATTGAGAACTGAAGATATATCAAACACTTGCCAGGTACACATTCAAGCCCTGGTCTGCAGCCTCTCATGGTGTCAGCCTGCCCCAAACGCCAATTCTATCTGCTCCTCTCAGTACCACGTGTGACACTTAGGCTGCCTTCTCGATGTGGAGGATGCAGCCCGTCACTGGCGTGGCTAGACTTGAAGGAAAGCTCCTTAGGGCTTCCGCCTTTTTAAATGAATAGACAGACGATGGGTATGAGAGAGAGAGAGAGAGAGAGAGAGAGAGAGAGAGAGAGAGAGAGAGGGAGGGAGAGGGAAGGAGGGAGGAAGAGAGAGAGAGAGATAATGAATAGTGTGTTTGCATGTGTGCTTGTGTGGTATACATATGGTGACTGTATGTGCATGTGTGAGTGTACACACTTGGATATATGTTCAGAGGCCAGAGTAGGACATAGCATTCCTCTATTGCTTTCTACTTTCCACCAGTTTTGTGACAGAGTCTCTCACTGATCTTGAAGCTGCCCTTATAGTTAGGCTGACTGGCAAGCAAGCTATTGGGATTTCTGCCTGTCCTTGCCTCCAAATTCTGGGGTGACAGACACATGGAGACATGCTCTGCTTTTTACATGGGTGCTGAGGATTCAAACTCCGATCATCATACTTACACACCAAGTGCTGTTACTCCCCACCCCCACTGGCTGTACACCTAACCCTCCCTCACAGCCTTCCTTAGTGGGAAAAAGAGGTACCATGACCTGTGATAGAAAGAATGTGTCCCTTGGAGGTCAAGCTAGCGAGGCTTGCATTCTGACTTCGGTACTGAGTCGTGGAAGGCCTTGGCCTCAAGATTCTTGTCTGGGAAATGGGGACCCACTGTCAAGGGTAAAACCTGGGATCCAACACAGTGTTTGGCTCTAACGAGAGCTTTGTATTTAGTTCCACTTGTAGAAGAACCTCTATGGTCAAATGAAGGGTCTGTGAGCAGCAAAGTAAGACTGGGCAGGTCAGCAGCCTCATGGCAACAGGCACTGGGTACCAGGATGCACCCCAGGCCACAACCCTTGGCCACTTCCTTCCCCTTCATACTGCTTCCAGGCTTTGCCTGACCCATTCACTGATGGGATTTCACTTTCCTTTGACGGGAGGGCATTTTCTGTCTTCTGACCATCTGAATCTTAAGGCGGTTACCTAAATCTTCATTGTAGTCTGCCTTCGATGTCCTGGTTTTGTGTTCCCTTCCATGTACACACAGTGTGATGTGTTTGACTCTCCGCACCATTCCTTGTATCGAGTTCAGCTGACAAGAAAATGCCAGAAGGGTTTTCTACACTTCTTTCCTTCCCTTCTTTATTCCAAAACAAGCCAACACAATCCTCAATTGCTTGAGTTCCAAAGCCACATTCAGTATGTCTGACATACAGTAGGGTGTTCAATGAGTTAATGGAGGAGTGGTAGCTTGCTCAGTGGTTGGGGTGCTTGCTGCTCTTACAGAGGACCTGGGTTTGGTTCCCAGAAGCTACATGGTGACATTCAACAGTTCATAACTTCATTTAGAGGGGGATCCTATGCCCTCTTCAGGCTTCCATGGGCTCCAGGCACACACAGAATGCACTTACATACTTGCAGACAAAGCACCCACACCTAAAATAGAGTAAACAAATCTTGATTTTAATAAGCGAATGACTGAGTAAATGGCTAGCAAGTAGGTCATGAGGCCTGAGTGCAAAGAGGCTCAGCCTTAGAGAGGAGGAGGTGAGTGGTAAGCCCCACACTGCTTGGAAGTTTGAGTCTGGGGAGACAGCTCAGTCAGTGAAGGGCTTGCTATGCAGGCACAAGAACCTGAGCTTAATGCCTGGAGCCCGAATCAAAAGCTGAGGGGTGCACACCTGGAGCCCCATGGCTGGGGAGGCAGAAACAGAAGCATCCCAGGGACTTGCTGGGGAGCTCCAGGTTCAGTGAGAGACCCCATTTCGAGAAAACAAGGTGGAAGGCGATGGCGGGAGGTGGGGGGAGAAGAAATCTGACACTGACCTCTGGCCTCCCCACTTATGCACACACAGAAACATGGACAGACAAACAGAAGAAAAAAGAAAAAAGTGGGATAGGCTCTGTGGGAATAAGCATGAGCCTATTGCATGCAGCCTTTCTGTCACGCAGTTTATGGGCATCACCTCATCTAAGGCTCAGAAGAACCTAGATGTGCAAGTGGAAACTGCTATTAAAATCAACTTGATTGATGACCTAGATACGTGGAGATGCTAACCCCATGACCCAAAGTCACTGTCACTTTGAATCCATCTCCCAATCCACTTCTTTTTTTTTAAAGATTTTATTTAGTTATCATGTATACAACATTCTGCCTCCTTGTATGCCTGCAGGCCAGAAGAGGGCACCAGATCTCATTACAGATGGTGGTGAGCCACCATGTGGTTGCTGGGAATTGAACTCAGGTCCTCTGGAAGAACAGTCAGTGCTCTTAACCGCAGAGCCATCTCTCCAGCCCCCCCCCAATCTACTTCTTACCAGCAGTGGGAGTTCCAACAATTATTGGGGTTCTCAAGTCTTCATTATCTCATCTGTAAAACAGGTGTAGTGATGTTTCCAACTTTCCGGTCACAAGAATTAACTGGGCTGGGGGCTGGAGAGATGGCTCAGAGGTTAAGAGCATTGCCTGCTCTTCCAAAGGTCCTGAGTTCAATTCCCAGCAACCACATGGTGGCTCACAACCATCTGTAATGGGGTCTGGTGCTCTCTTCTGGCATGGGGGCATACACACAGAGAGAATATTGTATATATAATAAATAAATAAATAAATATTAAAAAAAAAAAGAATTAACTGGGCTAAAGCAACTCAGCTGCTACAAGCCAAGCACAAGGTAAGACTTCTGAAGCTGAAGGAGAAGGAACTGTAGGAGTACCAGGGTGATGGTCACCCCTAATCTTTCCAGTGTAACATGGACTCTACTCTGGGAGTTTGAGAATGGGCACAGGACCTGGATTCAGATTCACAGAGAGGTTTTAGCCAACTCATGAACACGGTGGTTGCAATTCCCAGACACCACCACAAGGTGGGGCAGGGCTTTGGAGCTCATGGTACCTGAACCCTCCTCCCGGGAAAATGGCTGGGTTAGAATGTGGAAAGAGCCCTGAAGGAAACAGAGAAGTCCTCCTTGATCTGCTAGAAAGGGCTGGCTACCAGATCTTTTGAGGGGATTCATCCCTAACATTTAAGACGGGCTCAGAAAAGCAAGATTAGCCGCGGAAAGACCGTGTGCACATGGGAAGAGAGCTTTAGTCCCTTTCTACCCAGCTCAAGATGCTGGGACACAATCACTGCCCTTCTCACTTTCCTCTGGGGTGGAAGCAAACGGGTCACAGATCATGAGAAGGTCTACTTTATCTGCCATTCATCTCAGACCTCTATTATAGGGGAGGTGACAAGAGAGTATAAGAACCACTGCCCTGGACCCAAGCCAGAGGAGGAGAAGAAACAGTTTAAAAGTTAGAGTCATGTTTTGAGAAACCATGGACACAGGATTAGAGTTGGGGCAGAAGGCTGAACTGGGAGTGACAAGAGTAAAAAGCTTGTGACTTTGGAGTGAGGGTGGGATGGCTTCAAATTCCACCTCTACCCCTATAGCCACATGACCTTGGACAAGGAATACTGTTAGTGCTGACTGAACCAGTGTTTTGCAGGTTGAACAAGACAGTAACTGTGAAGGCCCTAGTGTGTTGCCAGTAGTAACCATGGTAACTGTTCCAAGAAAGACAAGTGTGGCTGTCCCTTGTCGCATTCCCACCATAATGAAGAGGGTTTACCACTCACTGCTTTGGCTCCATCAAGGTTAGAGTCTCATCTGTGTCCTGGTGATTGCGCTGGGTTCCTGATGAAATTCCAAGGCCCTCAGGAAAAGACTGAGGAACGCAAACATGTGTTTTGACTTGTGTACAATTTCAGCTATAACTACAGCCCGAGAGTAGCTGGATCTAGACACTTGACCGCTGGTCTGCAGTAAACCCAGAGCCTACCAGTCTTCCAGCACGGTGCAAGACAAAGCGACTTGGTGCGCATTCGCACAGTGTTTGCTGCAGGTGGCTTTGGAGAGGCTGCCCTGGGTGACCCTCTGCACTGTCTAAAACATGGCTCTGGGAGAATATGTTGACTCTGACCAAACTGACCCTAGCCCTGGACAGAAACACTGGCATGGAACAGAAGGGACAGTACAAGAAATCAACTTGGTTGAGTGCTTTTAGGCCATGTGGGTTTTGTTTTTTTCAAGTTCACAAGACCATTTCCTGAGGGACAGGATGAAACTGATGTATACTCTTGACACTGAGGGAAGATGGAGAGAGAGAATGAGAAGCCACTAAAACAGACGCAAGGGAGGCAGAGGGCAAAGTTCTGTTTGAAGTATATTCTCTGGCCTCCACCTTGGCCCCCTTACCCTTTTGGCCTTGTACATCTCTGTTCTCTCATCTGAAACATGAGGGTGACAGAGCAGTAGGTCACCAAGGTCTTTTAAGGATCCCGGACATAGCACCTGATAGAGGTTCACAGCGAGGATTCTGGCTCCTCATGGGTGGAGTCATGCATCCTGTGTGTAGCTCAGCTTCTCTGAGTGCAGACGGCTTCTAGGGTTGCTCTCGATAATCTCTGAGAATGGTTCATCTGGGACACCCAGGCCACTTCTAAAGCTCCCCATCCTGACTCAACATTGTTTGGGGGTGGAGTGGCTGCTGAGTTTCGCTTCTCTCTCTTTCTCTTGTCCCCTCAACTGTGGGAACTTTCATGATGACAGGATCCTGCAGAGGAGGTGACCGAGAAATTCAGGTGAATGCAGGTGAACATGACTGTCCCTTATACAAGGGAGAGAATCTACTGGGACATTGTTCTTTCCATGGAGCTGGAAACAGGAGGACGTGTTTGATCTTAATCAGCGGTATTACCCTCTGCCCCAAAGAGGCCTAATCTAGCGCTATCATTAAATGTCTCAAGCACCGCTGTGGTGATGGCTTGGCAGGGAAAGAAACTGCTACCAAGGTGCCTCACAGTGGAAGAGCAGAACTGACTCCCTCAAGATGCCCCCTGATCTCCAAAAGCATGAGCCACAGTACATGTGTGCATGCGCACACAAAACAAACAAACAATAAGAATTGTTATATGTCTCAGGCAGAAACTTGGAAATTACAAAGCGAACCCCAGTCCTGTCTTTGCCCCAGAATCCCAGGGGATCGTTAGGGGGCGTGTGCTGTTGCAGTGGGAGGAAGAGGGGGGTGTTGGCTGGACTTTCTGTCTCACCATGATTCATTTTTATATCTTTGAGACTGGGTGCTTCTCATACAAGCAGAAGCAATTTGAATAACTAATATCCAATAAGCTGAAGGGTTGGCCTTTAGCAGTGATGGACTCCTGCTACTGAGAGTGAGGTCTGTGAAGACAGGGAGGGTCTCCTGGAGTTGGGGATGGTGCCTGTGTGGAGGTCCTGGGAAAATCCCAGAAGGCAGGGCTGTCGGGAGCCGCCTTCTGCAGCTGATCACCCATATTTCTTTGGAGAGTGCCTATAGTAGGAAGTGGCTCAGGTTCAGAGTGAGTGGCCTCAGGGGAGTGGCACTGGGACAGAGTTAGAAACATCTGTTTGCAGACCTGGAAGAGAGGCCAAAACTCAGATACTTGCCGAGGCAGAGAAGTTTCATCCAATAATCAGTCAACAAACATTTGCTGAACTCTAAAGATGGGGTTCTATCAACTTGGGAGCCACAACACTTCCCCTTTGAAATAGTCCCTGTCTAGGTGGGGCTTATGTACGATCGTCAGGGGGAAAGACCACAAGCAAAATTAACTGATTCAATTCATATTTTGGCTGGTGGCGATAACTGTTTTAAAGATAAGAAACAAAGCCAGGGCATGAAACTAAAACATTGAGGCAATAGCAGAAATTTTAATAAAGGCAGGAAGGAAAGTCCTCATGGACTACAGATTTGTAGACTTGAAGAGGGGGCCATTCAGGCTACTAGGGAATAGTGCCCTGGGCCTGAGAAATGGCAGATGCAAAGGCCCCGGGGCAGACATGTGTCTGTCGTGTTTGAAGAATAGCAAGGAGGTCATGAAACTGGAGTCCACACATCACACGGGCCTTTGCTCTGAGTGACTTGGGAGACCATTAGGATATTTATCAGCTGCACGTGATTCAACACTGATTTAACACAGTCCTTCAGACTCATGTGCCTTGCCGGTGGGAAGGGAGGAAGAAGGAGCACACGCGATGGCAGATGATGGAGATATAACTGGAGTGACTGGAAGGATGAGTTGCCAAGGAATAGCCAGACCTTCAGCTTATATCCAAGAACGAGTCAATAGGATTTGCTAATGATTTGTTACAGGGTGCAGACAAGATAGTTCGATGGGTAAAGATGCTTGCTGCCTGAGTTTGCTCCCTGGGACCCGTCCGGCGGAAGGACAGAACCAACTCCTGGAGGCTGTTCTCTGATCTCCACAAGTGTGCTATGGTGCGTGACACCCAAACACACAAAAGGAAAAATACACTTAATTAAAATTTTTATAATAATTTGCTTCAGGCAATGGACTCCTCTATCTGGGAAAGAATCGTTGTTGGGACCAGCAAAGGCTGCATGAAAAAACAGGTGTGTGAGGAAAGAAGTAGAAGGCTGTGTACAAGAAAGGGGAGGGACGCATGTTGACACATTTGCCCAACTCTGAGGGTTTCAAAACTGTTACAGCTGGGTGGTGGTGGCGCACACCTTTAATCCCAGCACTCGGGAGGCAGAGGCAGGCGTATCTTTGTGAGTTCGAGACCAGCCTCGTCTACAAGAGCTAGTTCCAGCACAGGCTCCAAAGCCACAGAGAAACCCTGTCTTGAAAAACCAAACCAAACCAAAACAAAACTGTTACATACAAACACATGCCAGCAGGCTGGGGGCGGGGGACGGGAGAGGTAGCTCAGCATTAGTATCCGCTTAGCATGTGAGGGGTTCTGTCTCATCACAAAAATAAATAAACAAGCTAACTAACAATGTAACAAGCCGGGGCTCGGGGTGGTGGTGGGAGTGGTGGGGATGGGGTTCTAATTGTTTTGACTGAGAACACCAGGCTGTAAGTCTCATCTTCAGCGTGCTGTCACCGAGGATTTGGAGCACATTATTTACGGCTTTGTGCTTCCACCTCATCAACTTCAAAAATTGTTCTGTGCTGTGAAAAATGCAAAATCCAGAAGCAGAGGTGCAGCAGAAGAACCCAGACCTCAGTACAGAAGGGCAAGCTGGGCTGGAGTCTCTTGCCAGCTTCATGGTGTCAGGCAAAAAAAATCTCCCACCTCCTGGGGGCTTCTCAGCTCAAGCTTGGGTCCCCAGTGAGCGTTAACATACAGTGTTTAAGACACATAGAGCACCTGGCTTGCTGTGATGTGTTTACTTAATGTATGTGAGCACCTGTACAGGAATTCAGGTGGCCAGCAAGCCTGAAGACATATTTTTACCTGGCAATGAATGTGACATCAATAAGTGACTTATGGCACACCGGCTCTGGCTGCCCTACACTCTGTAGGCTTTGAGCACCCAAGAAGTTGCTAAAAGATGAACACAATTAAAAGCTTAAAAAAACAAATGAAGCTTTCTTGAGACAAGGGACTCCATCTTGTTCTTTTGTTCTAATCTTCCACTGCGAGCCTGTTTTCTTAACCCTGTCTGAGAGGTGCTTAAGGTATAGAGATTGGATCAAAGAAAGGGGCCTTAGAGGTCATTTTCCTCAACTGCCTTCATCAAAACCAAGAAAATCAGATCCCAGAGAGGGCCATTTGTATGCCCTAGTGACCCAGTGGGTGAGAGCCAATGGAGATTTAGTATTTAGAGCTCCTGACTCTTGGGTCAATGACTCTCCAGTCTGGGCTGAGGAATGAATGAAGCTGGGTAGTGGGGGGGGGGAATAAAGACATTTGGGAGTGGGAAGGGGGTGGGGTGGACTTGGACCCTTTGATGGGCTCACTGTATCTGACAAGAATGTGAGGGCTTCCTTGTGGGGACAGTCAGATAGAGCAGGGGTCCTGAATGCCCCCCTTGAGCTTCTGGGATTTCTCTGGGGCCTACAGTGTTTGCACTGGTCTAGACATTTTCCACCGAACCTCCCGGCAAATATTTGAAGGCCCCGATACAATGCCTCACAAATAACCCGTATCTAAAGCTCTCACGTGTAAACAGCCTGAAGTCCTTGGTCAGTCAGCAGGGATCAGAGAGAAAAAACAAACTCAAGCTGGCTTCTTCCTCAAAGCAGTCTTTCAAAGAAAAACTCAAAAACAACCTAAATAATAATAATAATAAATAAAGGTGGATTTTTGTTAAAGTCAGGTGTGGTGGAGGGTGTCACTGTAGGGTGTGTGTGTGTGTGTGTGTGTGTGTGTGTGTGAGAGAGAGAGAGAGAGAGAGAGAGAGAGAGAGAGAGAGAGAGAGTCTCACTCCACCTGGAGGCTGACTAGTGTCCATCACAGGCATAAGCTTCATGTTGTTTGCCCCTTTGTCTGAAGATGCATACATCCTCATTTCAGCTGGTAGGAATGAGGCAGCTATGAGCATGGCTGAGCAAATATCTCTTCTATGCTTTATTACATTTGCAATTTTTAAAATTTATATTGTTTTATTTATGCATATGTGTATATGTCTCTCTCTCTCTTTGTGGATGACCTGTATGTGTGTGCATGGGAGGGGCATGCACATCCTTTCATGGAGGCCAGAGTTTTCAAACCCACTGGAGTTGGAAAAATAGCTGAGAACTGCCTGACAGGAATGCTGGGATCCAAACCCTGCCGGCTGCTCCGGAAGGACAGCAAGAGCTCTTGACCCGTGAGCTGTCTCCCCAGTCCTATATTTGTAATTTTTAAAGTATTTTGTTTTTGTTTTTGTTATTTGACTTGCTGTTTTGTTTTAACGAGGGCTCGTATAGACTAGAGAAGTCTTCTGTCATGAGCCAAGAAAACAATAGCGACAATGACAGGTTCAGAGCTCGGGACCAACTGGCTAGCTTGGGAGCGTCCGGAGGGCAGCGGTCTACCTCACACCCAGCACCATGCCTGTCTTCTTGTAGGTACCTGATGAACATGCACTAGATTCCATTGTCCACGAGGACCCCTCGGCTAGTGACAGAGTTTCCCACATGAAACAAAAGGGACACATAGGAGCAGTGGTGACAACAGAGGACAGGCTGGCACTGCATACCCACTGTGTGACCATGGGTCTTCAATTCTGGAGCCCCATTGCTTCTTCTCCTCATTTCCTCGGACACTGTCCACCTGGAGCCTTGCGCATGCTGGGCGAGTGCTCTGCCATTAGGTACGTCTCCAGCTGTTGGCTTGTTTACTGTATTTGAGACAGTTTCGCTAAGTTGCCCGGCCTAACCTCAAACACACTCTGAAGCTGAGGCAGGCACTGAATTCATGATCCTCCTGCCTCAGCCTCCCAGTAGCTGGGAGTGTAGGCCTAAGCCACCAGACCTAGTGACACTGCCTACTTCATATGTCACAATACTATTGTAAAATTTCACCTTTTCCTAATTCCACCCCCCTAATTCAGTCCAGGGCTCCATCAAATCCAAATAAGAAAATTTTATCCAATGAGCACCAAGTATATTTTCATTTTATTATTTTATGCTTATTTTTGCATTATTTTCTTTTCTATTTGTAGAGTCATTATGCATCGATGGGACTTCTCTTACTGTTTTTCTAAACAAAGATCTAATTTCAAGGGTCCTAGGAGCCTGGAGCATGACTCTGTAACTCCTGTGAAGTCTCAGGTCAAGCTTCTGGGAACCCAGTCACTGTTCCTCTCTCTGCAGACCAGGCAGCTTCTCTGCTCCATTGTGGCCAGCTCCAGGTGCATGGAGAAATTAATGAGGTGTGTGGGACAAGGATGGGAAAGGTCAAGTTCTCCATCGCTGCTGACACAACCGCCGAGAGAGGCCATGGAGGGGAACTAGCTATAGGAGAAGACGTGTGCACCAGAAAGCAACGTCCACTTCATTAACTGGTGGTTCTGAGCTGGTGGAAAGAGGCCAAGGTCCAGCCTATAGACTGTGACCCTTATTCCTGCAAAGATGAGGGCTCTGTGCGATGAGCACTCCATGCAAAGGCTGGCCTGAAAGCAGACAGTGGCACCTAGGGGCATCTGTCCTCTCCTCTCCTCTCCTCTTCCCTCCCCTCCCCTGCCCTTCTCTCTTCTTCCCTTCCCCCTCTTCTCCTCATTCTCTCCTCTCCTACTTTCTCCCTCTGTTCTCCTCTCCCTCCCTCCATCTTTCTCCTCTCTTTCTTCCTTTTAATCCTTTCACTTTCCTCCTTTATCTCTCACTTTTGTCTTTCTCAATGTCTTCCTCCCCCTCCCTGCTTCTCTTACCTCATATTGTTAAGCAATTACACACACACACATACACACACACACACACTTTTTTTAATCCCTTCAGATCTTACAAGATTCTTGAGAAGCAGCTATCTGATAACTTCTATCTAGGTTTCTGTTCATCTAAAAGTAAAACAAGGAACGGGAGAGATAGCTCAGGGGTTAAGAGCACACTGGCTGCTCTTGCAGAGGACCCAGGTTCAGTTCCCAGAACCAGCCTGGTGGCTCACAACCTGCTCTAACTACAGTTCCAGGGGATCCGATGTCCTTTTCTGACCTCCTGGGGTACCAGGCAGTCAGGTGATACACATACACATAAACAAACACTTCAGCACAACAAAATAAATAAAACAAAAAGTCTTTGAAAGTAAAAGAAAGTTTGGCAAAAATGTGATGACACTTGTGTATGAAAAAGCCATAGTGAAGCCCATTGCTTTGTATGCTAGCCTGAAAAAAAATGAGTATCAATAGCATCAAGCTTGGCCAGTTTCGTGCATGAGACTAGGGGTCCCCAAGCTGGAGTGTGCATGATGATGTACAGGAGACATGGGAGGAATCCTGTCTCCTCATGTTTGCCAATGCCTTTATTTTTGCATTAGTTTTACACATAAAGGACCAGTGCGGTGGCATGTGACACAGGTTAATTAGTAGCAATGCCAGGGAAGGGCGCCCAGATAGCCTCTCCTTTCTAACTGCACCTGCTCTGCCAACAGACCTTCACCACCGCCTACCTGAGGAAGGGCAGGAGGTCCCTGGATACTCTACGTCTAAGTCCCTGGGTCCCTCAGTTTTTAATGTTTTATGATGACTGTGTGTGTGGTGTGCATGCACGGGTGCGCTTGTGTGTGGGGTGTGTGCCTGTGGGGGCTAGAGTTTGCTGTTGAGTGACTTCCTCTCACACTCCAGCTTATTGGCCCTGGAGTTCAGCGACTGGCTAGGCTGGCTGGCTAGTGGGCTCCCCAGGGATGTGACGACAGACGCCCACCTCCAAATCCAGAGTTTTACATGGGTGCTGGGGATCAAAACTCAGGGTCTTAGGCTTGTGCACTTTACCATCAGAGCCATTGCTGCACCCCATTTTAAAGATGGAACTACTGAGGCTCAGAGACGTTAAATAATGTTTCCACATGAAGTTATAGAATCTGGTCTAAATCCTGATTTTTGTTTTTTTTGTTTTTTTTTTTTTGAGGCAGGGTTTGTCTGTGTAGCTTTGGATTCCGTCCTAGAACTTGCTTTGCAGACCAGGCTGGCCTCGAACTCATTGAGATCTGCCTGCCTCTGCCTCCTGAGTGCTGGGATTAAAAGTGTGTGCCACCACTGCCCGGCCGAATCCTGATATTTTTGACTCCAGAAAAAGAATCAGAAATCATTTCCTTATTTTGTCATCCTAATTTTGTAGGAAGGACCACAGGACATTGTAAGGCTCACCTAAGATAATGGTGTAAATCTTAGCACAGTGATGGAAGCACACGACAGTCACTACTACAGTTACTGATGCTGTAAGGGACTTGTGTAACCCAGGCTAACCTCAAACTCTATATAGCCAAGGCTGGTCTTGAACTTCTGATTTACCAGCCTCCACCTTCCAAGTGCTGGAATTACAGGTGTGTGCTGCCAAATGCCCAGCCCAAATGAGGGAACCACAGGCCTGGCAGCCAGGGTCGGACAATAGCAGCTCTGTCCTAAATTTCCGGTGTCTCCTTGGTCCATAAAGTCAGCTGACTCCACACCCATCCTCTCCTTGCTTGCTTTCCCAGCTAAGCCTTTGCTCCGTTTTTCTTTCTGCCTGAAATGTTGTGGATTTCCTTCAGTGCTAGAACCCTGCTTCATCCTTCAGGGTCTTCCCAGAACTCTGCTGCTTTCCCCAGTGTACATGTGTGTGCATTCACTTGCATGTGTGTGCACATGTGTGTATATGTGTACATACATACTAACATATGTGCATGAGGTACATGTGTGTGCACATGTGTGGCAGTGGTGCATGTATGTGTACTCACATGTGTGTACATGAATCCCTGTGTGCATGTGTGTGTGCAGGTGCATTCCCATATGTGCATGTGCGTGTCGAGGACAGAGGCTGATGTCAAGTGTCTTCCTCTATTCTCTACAATAAAGAGTGTTTTTATTTATTTTTGAAACAGAATCTCTCACTGAACCTAGGGCCCACCTTAGACAAGACAGACTGCCCAGCAAGCCCTGCTTGCTGACCTCCTGTCTCCACTTCCCCAGCATCAGAATTACAGGCAACAACTCCAGCTGAAGTTGGGTTCAGGTCCTGATGTTGACATAGCAAGCACTTACTGAGCAATCTCCCCAGGTCCTGCTTCCACTAGTTTTATTAAGATTTGCTTCTATTTATTGATTGTGGCAGGCAGTTAACATGTAGCATGTACCTTGCTGACTTTTATAATGTCTGTTTTATAAATGAAGAAGCCGAGGTTCAGAGTGGCAAGCTACTCAAAGGCACGTCTAGGAGGCAGCAGAGACAGGTTTCAAATCCAGATTATTTGGTGCCAACCTGGCTTCCCTGTGGTACCTGACTCTTGGCTGGTGTGGAAACTGAAGCTAGGAGGAACTGCTTTTAAATCCCTGTAATTCACACCTTTAATCCCAGCACTTGGGAGGTGGAGACAGACAGATCTCTGAGTTCTGAGTTCAAGTTCTGAGCTACACAGAGAAGCCTTGTCTCAAAAAATAAATAAATAAAATCAAAAGAAAGAAAAGAAAACTAGAAAAAGAAATGACAATACTGTCCTGAAGTCAACTACGGGGAGAAAATGGATGCTTGATGCACATTGAAAAGGCTGCTTGCTCCCATCTACCAGTAGAAAAGGGTCCGCAAGTCTGTATCTCTCCCTCCAACTCATTACAGCAGAAATTGGCTCTGATTTGTCCTAGTAATGCCAGACCCCTAATGCCCTGCCCTGCATGTGACTCTCAGGCTTAGGAAATGCTTGCTTCGCTGACTCAGCATCCCCAGAAGCGCTTTACCCCCAGGCCTGGGAGCTGAGTCTGCATCTGGTCACGAGGACACAAGAGGGTACCGACTCATCCCTTAGTGCAAGGCTGAGTGGCCACACACACTTGTGTGCAGGGGACATGCTTATGTGCAGGTGGCCAGAACCCTCAAAGGTTCTGTAGGCAGAGTATAGAGGCAGGGCCCCCTGCGCAGAACTAAGACTCCAGGGTAGAAAGAAGAGAGTTCTCTGAGGGAGACACAGGGTAATGCTGAGTGGGTGGAGATGCCAGCAGGCTTATAGAATGGGTCCTTTCCTGGCACATATTTTGGAGAGAAATAAAAAGAGCTATTCTATTTCTAGAGCATGGTATCAGGAGTGAAATGGGCATTTCTTGTGTCTTATTCAGAGACCTTGTTCCTACACCTAGGCTGTGCCTTGTCAACCTCTCATATAGACAATGTCATTAGAAAAGGAATACTTAATGGGTCACTGATGGTCCTGAGTTCAAATTGCAGGTTCCAATCCCTAGCCATGTGTAGGTTCTTGGGTCAAATCTTACCCTCTTAGGGCTTCCGTTCCCTCCCTATTAAAGTGAGAATGGTATGGCCAGCTTTATAGGTTTATGAGAAGAAAAAGTGTGGGGTGACATAACAATCCACCTCATAAGAACATTTTTATTTTTTAAAAAAATTTTTTATTTTTTTATATATATATATTTTTTTGGATTTTTGACATAGGGTTTCTTTGTAGCTTTTGGAGCCTGTCCTGGAACTAGATCTTGTAGACCAGGCTGGTCTCGAACTCACAGAGATCCGCCTGCCACTGCCTCCCAAGTGCTGGGATTAAAGG
>JAQHUG010000027.1:12774088-12788489 GCA_028555095.1 Dicrostonyx torquatus | reverse complement strand
TGATTTTTATGACAAGGTCTTGTGTAGTCTAGACTGGCTTGAAACTCCTGCTTAGTCTGCTGAGGCTAGAGGCATGTGTTGCCCATCTTGCCAGTCTATCGATTTTAATGATAATGAGTTATATATGTGGTAAAAAGAAAGGATTCTAAGCTGGTACTCAGGAGGCAGAGAGAGGCAGATCTCTGAGCTTGAGGCCAACCTGTCTACAAAGCGAGTTCCAGGACAACCAGGGCTACACAGAAAAACCCTGACTCAAAAAACAAAAGATGAAGAGAGAGAGAGAGAGAGATTCTAGAAGACCATATACCAACTGTAAACAATTGGTGGGTAAGTTAATGACCACCATTGCTTACATTTAATACATCGGAATTGTTTCCATGTTGTTGTTTGAGACAGGGTAACATATAGCTCAGGCAAGCCCTGAACTCTTCCAAACTGGCCTTGAACTCCCGATGCTCCAGCTTCTACTTCCCAAGTGCCCCCATACACAACTTTGGAATAGATTTTATTTTTCTAATTAAGTTGTAACTTATGTACAGGGATATGCATAAATACACAGAGAAATATGCACAGGTTCTACAGATGCATACTGAGTCCATCAAAACATAGGACCACTTTTAATCCCAGCATGAGGGAAACAGAGGCAGAAGGATCCCTAGAAGTTCAAGGCCAGTCTGGCCTACTTAGCGAGTTCCAGGCCAAAAAACAAAGCTGTAGACTCTTCGGAGGCTCAAGAGATGCTGCAGCATTTAAAAGCACTTGTTGCTCTTGCAGGAGACACGGCTTGATTCTGCACACCCATATGGTGGCTCACAGCTATTTGTAACTACTGTCACAGGGGATCTGCTGCCCACTCCTGGCTCTATAGGTACCAATCAAAACACTTTTACACATAAAATAAAATAAATTTTTGTATTGTTTTGTTTTTTCGAGACAGGGTTTCTGTGTAGTTTTGGAACCTGTCCTGGAAACTTGTAGACCAGGCTGGCTTCGTACTCAGAGAGATCTGTCTGCCTCTGCCTCCTGAGTGCTGGGATTAAAGGCATGTACCACCACAACCCAGTAAAAACAAATATTTTTCTTAAATTGGAGACTGGAAAATGGTTTAGTATTTAAGAGCACCTGCTGCTCTTGCAGAGGATCTGGGTTCAGTTCCGGCACCCAAAATGGGGGTTCACAACCACTTGCTAACTCCAGTTCTGGTATCAGATGCCCTCTTCTGGCCTCCTCAGACACTGCATGTAAATGGTGACCCATACACATTAAAACACACACACACACACACACACACACACACAGAGATGGCTCAGTGGTTAAGAACACTGGCTGCTCTTCCAGAGGTCACAGGTTCCCTGTTCTAATCCTAGCACCCACATGACAGCTCACATCCATCTGTAACACCAGTACCAGGGGATTGATGCCCTTGTTCTGGCCTCCATGGTCACCAGGCACACACATGGTACACAGATATACGTGCAAGCAAATTAACAAATAAGTTAATTTTAAATACAAAACAACAAAAATGAGTTATTTAGTATAAGTAAATAAGCAAACATTTTTTAAAAAATCCCTACTACACCAGTAACCTGCACCACTATGGGTTTTCTTTCCTAGTTAACAGAATACAAATGGACCACCTAGCATATATCTGTTTGTGCCTAAGAGTGTTATTAATTTCATTGCTAATGGCCAGGAGAATTCGGCAAGTCACCAGAATCATTCTTCAGGGCACTATCCAAAATGCCCACTTGCTCATTCACTCCACAGATACCTCACTGAGCAACTGTGAATCTCAGCAACTCTCCAGGCAGTGGTGTATAAGAGGCCAGAAGGCTCCCTTCCTCCAGATCTTATTCTCTGTGGTGTAATTTCACATGGGCCACTGAGAAATGTCTCCTACTATACAGAGGACTGCCCAAAGATCAGGAAATGGACATCTCAGAAATTTAAGACGTTTAAGGAATTTCACATCACAGAACTTAAGTGGTCCCTCAACACCCCACCAGCTACCCCCCAACAATACTTAAATAAATCACAATCATCAAGATGCACTGGGTCTGTGACTTCAAAGGCTGTCCTCCATCCCTGTGGTATGGTCTCCTATTTCCCTCCTGTAGGACCCCCACCCCATCACCTTCTCTTCTCTGAAAGCAATAAAGACTAGGGAAACTTCTTTTTCGTCCTATAAAGCCCACCCTCTCTTAGGGAGAAGGTTTTTGTTTTGTTTTGTTTGGTTGGTTGGTTGGTTTGGTTTTTCGAGACAGGGTTTCTCTGTAGCTTTAGAACCTGTCCTGGAACTAACTCTTGTAGACCAGGCTGGCCTTGAACTCACAAAGATCTGCCTGCCTCTGCCTCCCAAGTGCTGGGATTAAAGGCGTGTGCCACCACCGCCCGGCTTTAGGGAGAAGTTTTGCCGTAGAGGAAAGCTTTCATGAGATGGCTCATTTAGTCATGCTGCTCTGTTTGTATTTTCCTTTTTAAATATCCATGGCAGGGCTAGAGAGATGGCTCAGTGGTTAAGGGTACTTGTTGCTCTTCCAGAGGACCCAGGTTCAATTCCCAGCACCCACATGCCAGCTCACAACTGTCTGTAACTCCAGTTCCAGGGAATCCAACATTCTCTTCTGACCTCAAAGGACATCAGGCACACACATGGTGCACATACTTACATACATGAAAGTAAAACACTCCTTCACATAAAAATATTTTTTAAAAATAAAAAAGTCAATACAGGTTCATGGGCATAAAATCTGCTCACATATCTGTAATTGCAATTACTTGGTATTTACCTATATTTCCTGGGGTAGTAAATAAACTCTAAGTCTGGGCAGGACAATCTCAGGCTATGAATAGCCAGGTTAGCCGAAAGATCTACCTGCGCGTGCGCGCGCGCGCACACACACACACACACTGGAACTGTCCCCTGAACTCTTGGTGTAGCTTCTTGCATATGGGTAGCTGGTATGTGAGTGCGTGCGTGCGTGCGTGCGTGCGTGCGTGCGTGCGTGTGTGTGTGTGTGTGTGTGTTTTGGAGGAGAATGTGCTAACACCTGAGTTTTGAGAGAGGAGGGAGGATTTGGGTGGCTGGTGGCACACCAATTAGAACTACAAATCAAAGCTGTTCTGGTAAGTGGATGGTGACAGCGATGGTGGCTTTTTAATAGGTTCCCTTGGTTTAAGACAGAAACTGCTGCTCCTTATACTTTATTATATTACTTATATTGAGTAAGAGGCAGGGAAAACAAGGGTCTTCCTTCTCTCAGGGACATTTACTTCGAACACTTCATCATCCTGCCTGAGTGGCGCTGGGAGGCAGAGAATTCTCCTACTGGGCAGGATCACAAGAGGCATGGATCTGTCATATGTCACAACAAACTAGAAAGCAAGAAGGTGAAATGAAACTCCCCCTCCCTTTTGTGAACTTACAACCCCTTTCTCAGATAAACAGGGATAGGTGTAACCCTTGGGATTCCAAGCACGCACCCACCCCTTCCTTCTCCCAGACTCCAGGCACAGGTGATCCAGGTACCAGTCACTGCTCCGCCTTTCACAGAATCTTCACCCTTGCAGGGTGACTCACCAGAGTTGGCTCACCAGGAGGTCTGACCCTGCGCCTAGCAGATGAGGGCTGCGGGGCCACTCTCTTCTCTCTTGTGAATATTCATCTCTACCTCTGACCCAACCGCAATTTCCTCCTAATCCACTGCTTTTGAAAGCAGGCAGTTGAGAGAATGTGCTTAGAAGTTCCTTTGCTCTCCTGAGAGTTCTGAACTTTTGTCCTTCTTTGCCCAGTTCTTCCAACCTCCGTGTCCCTGACTCTGAGAACCCTAAGCTTCTAAAGGGCTAGATTTTACCACTGGGAACTGGTCTCCCACCTTCACGGACTGGAAAGTGTGAACACAAGTGTTAGCCAGTTTTGCACAGGTGGTCTTCCTCAGTGTCTACACCTTTCCTGCCTCCTGGTTATTAGGAATGTATTTCACAAAGGAAGGAACCAAGGTTCAAAGTGGCTTGCGCCCGGGGGAGCTACTACGGTGTGTGGATTGAAGCAGCCTCTACCCCTCAGGTCAGGACCTAGAGGTCTGGGTGCGGCCTGCGCCTCCTTTCTTCCTCTCCGGGTCCCAGGGGAGCTGTGGCAGAAACTCCCGCCGCACCGAAAGGTTCATGGTTTCCTTCCCGGCCAGGCCTGGGTGGGGGAAAAATTTCTTCAATGGCTTTGGGGTGTTTACTTTAGGTGGCATCCAAGACCACAGCCTCAGTGAACTTGTGTTTACTAGAACAGGTCTCTAACTTCTGGCACCGGAACCGCGGACGTCCTACAACTAAGAAACCAGAAATAGAGGGTCTGGGTAACCCGCAGCTGCAACAGTCGGTCCACCCACAGGCCAAGCTAAGCATTCATGCGGGTCCCCGCAGTCCTAGTTTTGCCTGGAAAGCCTAGGCTCATTTATGTTCCAGGGGTTAGGCCAGAGAGCGCGTCCCAGGTGTTGCTCTCCCGTGGCGTGGCGGGGCTAGTGCAGCCCTGGAGCAGCGCAGCTCCACTTTCGCTACTCCCTGCGGCCACAAAGTAGTCGGTGGGCGCCTCCTTTCAAGGGTCCTAAAGGCCTCTAGCACCCGAACTACGCGGTCTGGGCCGGCGGTCCTTCAAATCCAAACTGGCTCAGGAGGGCCTGGAGAGCAGTAAATGAGGTAAAAGAAAGTGAGGCCCCTCCAATTCGTTCTACCGGTGCCTGGAACCACTCTCTTCTTCCTGGTGCTCATTCCCAAAGGACCGGGCTCTCCACCACCACCCGGCTGCATTCCCAGGTTTGCTTGCTATCTTTGAGACTCTCTGCTCCCCTCATCCTCCCCGACTCCCGTCTTCCAAGACACCCCAACTTTCTCCCCCTCTCTCACCTGAACCCCCGAAGCGCAGTTTCTTCTTTCTCCACTAAAGTTGAACCCGCCGCCTGTGGAAAAGCAGCCCCCCACCCCCACCCAGCCTAGGCTGCAAGCCACTTGCTTAACAAATCCAAAGGTCAGCTAAAGTTTGGCTGATAAACAGAACCAGTAGAAAAGATTTGGAGCCCCCCCAAGGGTGAGTACAATGGGCCCTGGCAAGTCCCGATCCCGGCCCAAGTCTTCGGCTCCCTTGGACTGTCCCTTAGGCTCTCCCACTCTCTCGGTTTTTCCCCCTCCCCACCACCATTTGCATCTTGCCGAAAGCCGAGCCCTTCCCACTCATTTGCATATCTTATATGGCCTAATGGTGGCGATCATGGCAAGTTAGAAGTTTTCTGACTCCTCTCGGAGGAGACTCCGGGACCCTGGGGAGTAACAGGTGTTGGGAGGCTAAAGGGTGGAGGGGTTCCAGGACTTAGAGTTCTCTTGTAAAACTCCCCTCCACCCTCCTCTCTCACACCCACCCATCCCCTCACCCCCTTCTTTTTCCGTCCTTGGAAAATGGTGTCCAAGCTTACGTCGCTCCAACAAGAACTCTTGAGCGCGTTGCTGAGCTCTGGAGTCACCAAGGAAGTGCTGGTCCAGGCCTTAGAGGAGTTACTGCCGTCCCCGAACTTCGGGGTGAAACTGGAGACGCTGCCTCTGTCCCCCGGGAGCGGGACGGATCTCGACACCAAACCGGTTTTCCATACTCTCACCAATGGCCACGCCAAGGGCCGCTTGTCTGGGGACGAGGGCTCGGAGGACGGGGACGACTATGACACTCCTCCCATCCTCAAGGAACTGCAGGCACTCAACACCGAAGAGGCTGCGGAGCAGCGGGCCGAGGTGGACCGGATGCTCAGGTAGGCAGCAAGCCAGGTGCTGGGTATGCCCGGACAACCCCTAAACCCGTGGGTCCACGTAGTCAGTCCCCTGCCCCGCACTGGAGGCGTGTGGTGCAGACTGTTCTCCCACGAGTCCCTTTCCTATGGGGGGGAAAATCCCCCGGGAGTGCTTCGCTTCTCTGAGAACAATTGAACTAGTTCCTCAACCGGCTGACCTGCAACTCGAGGGAGGCTTCATCTGCCTCCACCTAGGTGGGCGCCCTGGACTCAAGCACCTTGTTGGTGGTGCCCAGGGGCGAAAAAAACGAACCTTAAAACTCACAGGACTAGAGGTGTAGGTGGGCGCAGTGAGACATCTGTGATTCTCCTAGGACCTCAGACTTGCGCCACATGCACTTCCAAAACCTAAAGCCACACATTTTCTCCCAGAGACTTAAAGTTCTCTGCAGAGACAGTCTGGCAACATTGGTGGCTGAGGCCTCGGAGGCAAGTTCTTTGAGTCCTTGCTTCTGCAGCGCCAGTGCGAGCTGCAGCTTTAGATTTTTAAAGTTTGCTGACCCTTGCCTGTCAAAAGAAACCTCGAATAATGAAAGGGAGAGAGCGAATGTGTGGGATACGTGGTCCTAAGACACCCCCGCCCCACTTTGTAGAGAACCTTGTCCCAATCTAAGAAAGGTGGGTGTGTACGCATCTCACTAGAGGCACCGGCTATCCTGGGGGAATCCGGGGACTGGCTGCTGTCTCTCCGGTGGCTGGGATCACTTACCGGTACTCTCGCCCTGGCCTACACTTTGACAGCTAGTTACTAATTATCTAAGGAGCCAAGTGATTCCCTAAGGCCACACGTTGTTTGGGAGCCACTTGACTTCAGGAAGGAGCCCCTCGCGTGGCCCCTGACTCTTAAACCCCTCTGCTTCGACGTTTCAGAGAGAGTCCCCAGTGAATGCGATCATTAGCGGCTAGGCTCCCTCTCCCACAGCGCAGGTTGGAGTGGTGACCTTGCATTTGAATTTGCGCTTTGGGTACCTGGCCGCTTGCCCTCTAGCCAAGGCAATCTGGAGGACTTGTGGGTTTGTTTTGTTTTTTAATCCCCTAAAATGTTTTTTGCTGTAATTCACAAGCTTGGGAAACCGGTGATTTCTCTCCGGTTGGATTTAAGGGCCTGGATGGTGTAGAGTATGGACTGGGGAGCTGAGCCCCTCTGAGTATCTGGGGCGGTAGGGTGGCAGGGAGGTTGTCCTGGGCCTGGCTCACCTAACCAGCATCCCATCGTCGTCGTCACCCCCCCCCCCAGGGCCTAGGTCCTTCTTCCAACCTCCTGGAGGCCCAGGGCCACTGGCTAGTTTGCCTCATAGCCGACCTAGGGAAGCCGGAGAGGCCTAGTGCGCCTCTGTACTGTGGTCCCCACGCTGTGCTGGACACAGCAGAGATGTAACATAAACTGCAGCACGTGGAGTTGGGGTGTTATTAATTTATTCCTATAAATCATCAACAGAAAGTACACAAAGACCGTGATTAGGTTGAAAAGAGAGGCGGGTTATTCATTGGTGAAGTTGTAAATTCGGCTTAGAAAAGGAAGAAAATCAAAACGCAGGAGGGGGTGCTCGCGGGGTGCTGGCAGGGCACACGCACTGCACCACGGGGCGCGCCCCCAGGTCTCTGTACCACTCCGGGAAGCCAATACCTGCAAGGCCTGTCCAGGTCGGAGGTCTTAGGACCTGGGCCTTCTTCCCTCCCCCAAGCTGGTAGGGAGCAGACGGAGGGGAGCCCAGACTAACTGGAGTGAGGACTCAGGACACACCCGGAGGTTTTTGTCCCTTTCACAAGCTGGTGCCTCCTTCCCTCCCCTGGGCCTCCTGAAGCTTCTGACTTTATTAAAGTAATTTTTCAAGAAATTGCTAGCGGCTTCCAGGTCACTGCATAGCCTACTTCAGGGTACCAGGCATTCTCTGCCCCCCCCCGCCCCCATCCTCCTTGTTCCCCTGTAAGTCAGAAAGAAAAAGGTGTGCGGGGGAGGAGGGTCACTTGGTGGTGCGCTTGGACGCCAGAAAGGACGGTTACAAACTGCAGTGTCCTGCGGTACCCCGGCTGCCGGCCCGGAGGCTGGTGCGTCCCTGGCACTTAAGAGATCCGACCACCACCTAGGAAGCAGGAACCGAGGCTCCTGGCCGGTGTGGCTGCAGCCCATGGCTTCTCTGCTCTGGGTTCCACAACAAAGTCATTGTTGTGGAAGGAGCTGGCAGGGAGGACAGTGTGGCCACCGCGGGCTGGCGTTTGACACCTGCGCTGGCTCCAAAAAAAGCCAACCTCAAATCGCGACCCCGAGTTTATCCCGGTGAGGAAACTGTATTTCCTAATAACTCTTACTGGAGCTTCAGAGCTCTCTCTTCCTCAGCGAACACGCGGGACAAACATTAACGGGTCTGAGGGTTAAAAAAAAAAAAAAAAAGGTATAACTACGCCATCTTACCCTCAATTCAAATCTTTTAATTCCGGGCCTGAAGGTTTTGTCTCAACGGTTTTTGTGCTGGTTTTGTTTTGTTTCTTTCTTTCCTAATTGTCTCATCGTTGAATTAATGCCCCCTTTTCACAGAACCGAGCACACGTAGAACACAACACTATTTCGCTAGGTTTCTTAGGCACGCAGAATAACAGGTAATACGGTTAAACAAAGGAAAACTGCCCAAATGATCTGTTAAAGCGATACACTATTAACTTTTAAACCTAAATACTGTTTTTTCTAATTTTTAAAGCTATTTTTCGTACTGTTAGAAATGTTTTTCCACTCTACAAATATTTTCGGAAATGTTCCCCAGCAGCGAGCATTTAGATGATCGCTGGTATTTACGTGGTTATGTCTAAAATGTTGATTGCCGTGTTTTTCTCTCGCTCGAGGTGAATTCTCCAGGTATGACACTGGAACGGACGTATTTCCTCTTCTTTCGTTCTTATTACTTCACTATGTTGTTTTACTTTATGTGCCTTTATAAATGCTTGAGAAATTTCTTAACGTACGTATAATTAATATGAAAGTTTACATTTCTCAAAAACATCTCTTTTAAAGCCTTCTCACGAATCCAATAGTCAAGACTCGCTAAAATATCACCGTTCAAATGCCTGTAAAATATCTCCCTTGGTTGCTGGAGATTTTTTAATACATTAAATAAATTAATTGATTTTACAGGCACCATTGAAAAAAATCATTGTTTTAGCACAGGTGCCTAATTTGGTCTCAGTTTTAACACCACTTTATATTGTTTCATTTGAACCCAATTTTCTCTTTTGTTTTTTTTCAGGTTCTATTAAGCTAACATATTATGTGTATATATATATTATATCAGTAGCGCAGGATTGTTTCTATAACTGCATTAAATAAATTGTACACATGCTTGTATTGTTCCTTTAATACTTTTGATCTGTAACCTCTGTTTTACTTAGTCTCTTAATTTAAATGGCAGTTCTGATTCTGAGTATTCCATTTAACAAGCAGGAAGAAGTAACAGTGAAGTTGGAAACATTGTAAATTAAAGAGCCTAGAAGACACACACACCCCTTGACTTGTTTATGACAAACTGTGTCTGAGTCTGTGAGACATGAGAAGCCTGACTGACTCAGTGCAAACTTGAAATCTCCAGAACTGTCACCTCCCTAGTGGCATTTCCATATCAGAGAGGTGCAATCACCCAGGCAAACGGAGCATTAATGTCTTCCTCCCAAACTAAAATTATTCTTCCTTAGTAGGGTTTATGGGAGGCAGGACTGTGTTTAACTGAAAAACAAAACAACAAAACCAAACAAAAACAACAACAAACCTTTACCTGCTTTGCAGGTGTCCTGATTCTTCAGCCAGAGGGAATGTTGCCGTTATATTTGAGAACATGTTTTTTAAAAACTCCAAAAGCAATATAATATTTGACTACAAATGGAATCACAACTATACAAATGTTTATCTCAGTTTGAGGTTTGAGGGAGGTTTCTAAATACATCAAACAAACAAAAAAATTTAACATCCAGTCACTCTTTAAAAGACTCTTTGCGTCCCAGGTGGTGGGCACACAAGCCCACCCCTCTTTTGACTGAATGGCCTCCTTTTGAGAAGGAGGGGGAAAAGCACTAGAGACCTTTAGACTGAAGCAGGGTCAGTGGATTGAAAAACTGATTTGGCTCCGTGTAGAACCAACCAGCTTAGCCAACTCAGGCCCTAGGCACCTCTACTCTCCTGTAGGACTCTTGGCTTTTTTCTTGAAAAAGCCAAAGAAAGCAGAATAAAGCCAGAGCCTTTTCTTCCATGGCATGGAGGGTGGGGAGTGTCATGGGGTGGGGGTGGCCTTAAAGATGAGCATTCTTCTGTGCCTCTCTCAGAAGGAAAAGGTATGTCTTCTCTCCCATTTTGTTTTGTTTTAGCCATACATCTCTCTCAAGGTTGAGTTTGGGCGGGTGGAGAGAGATGTTAGGATGAGTTTGTACCTAGCAGGTGAATATTTTTCCCTGAGCATTTCCCATCAGCACCCTAATTGTCTGCGTATCTGTCTAGTGAGGACCCTTGGAGAGCTGCCAAAATGATCAAGGGCTACATGCAGCAGCACAACATCCCCCAGAGGGAGGTGGTTGATGTCACAGGCCTGAACCAATCCCACCTCTCCCAGCATCTCAACAAGGGCACCCCCATGAAGACCCAGAAGCGAGCTGCTCTGTACACCTGGTACGTCAGAAAGCAACGGGAGATCCTTCGACGTAAGTGATTTAAACCTGCTTCTACTTCAACCCGCAGAGACTTTTGTTCTCACTCTGACCCCATGGGCTGCCTCAGTTTCCCCTCCATCAAGAAGGCCTTTAAAAGTAGTTACAAATAGAAGAAGCTGGCAGGTAGATGTGGCCTTACAGTTGCTGCACAGTGGGTTATCTCGTAAAGTTTTTTCTCACACAGCCCCTGCTACACAGCTAGTTGCACTGAAAAACCCTTAAGTATAGGCAGTGGACCCTGAATGTTTTTAGTTCTTCTTTCCAACATCCCTTTCTTTGTCTCTGGTTGGCATATGACCACAGGTCTGAGTTACCAAAGAAGACATTACATAGTGGTCAACAATATTGATCACCGTTACTATTATTTTCCTCCCCTCTCGAAAAAAAGTATAAACAACTAAAGATTTGTATAGATGATCAAAACCTGACCCTGATCCTAGGAAGTGGGGGTGGGGTGGCGGAAGTGGAGCACTAAGTCCAGAAACAATCTAAAGTATGTACCCACTTTTACCAAGATTAGAATTTGGACTCAGTTGTGGGGGACTCTATCTGGTAAAGACATCCTTTCTGTCTGAAGCAGAACACAGTTTAAGTGTCTGCACTTGAAATTCTGACCCACCAGGGTTTTGTTTTGTTTTTTTTTCATACTTGATTTTAGGGAAGAAATTATTAAAGAAAAATAAAAAATGATTCTCATTTTTGTAGCAAATTGCCCACATAATCCACACTCCCTATATTTTGTGTGTTGTACCAACAGGTTATCCCACATATGCTCCATGCAACTACCAAATTTCCCAGATTACCTCTGCAATGCTACTACCCCCTAAAACTCAGATTTTGTTCAGATGTCATCAGCTACCCCAATAATAATGTTTACAGAGGATTATCTGGTACAGAGTGGCTCATGGTTTGCTGATCCAATTCTCATCACTTCGGGGGTTTTGTTTTAGTTTGGCTTTTTGTTTTAGGTTTTTTGTTTGTTTGTTTTTGTTTTTTTGAGACAGGGTTTTTCTGTGTAGCCCTGGCTGTCCTGGAACTTACTCTGTAGATCAGGCTGGCCTTGAACTCAGAGAGCCACCTGCCTTTGCTTCCCGAGTACACAACTATGCCAGGTTTATTCAGTTACTAACCCAAGGTCCTCTTTCTGTCCCAAGAGGCCTTCTACCCAAGAATGCTGAGAATCTTGGGTCTTTAAGTTGAAGGAGTTTGAACCTTGAGCTATTTTTATTTGGGGAGATCACATATGGCCATTCCACTTGAATTATTAGAAGCCAGTCTATTCTATAGAACAGTTTCAGCTGCCAGTGCCACCCAGCAACTCACTCTTTCCCTATTGCTGCCCCTACCACCACTGCCATCCCCAGCTCACTCTCCCCCCCAACCCTCCCCGGGCTATGCCCCTCCCCCTCTCCCCGGCTATGCCCCGCCCCCTCTCCCGGGCCCCGCCCCTCCCCCCCGGGCTATGCCCCGCCCCCTCTCCTGGCTATAAGCCTCTGTGTCTTTGCCAACATGTTCGTTTCCATGATTTTCTGGGTAGGAATTTTTCCCCCCTGATTTTCTGGGTAGGAATTTTCCCCCCTCTTGCTGTACAGTATCTTTTCAAATTGCTCTTGGATTTTTTTTTTCTACAAACTGCTCCAAAATGATCATGTCTGTGTTTATTGTGCTAGTATTGTGGGCAGAAAAGGTTTGGGGCACTTGTCTCCTCTCCGACTGAGGTTAACATTGTATGGACAGAGTAGAAGCCACTGTGATGCTGCCTGCTGCACAGAGGACTCAGTCCTTTAAAGTGCAGGTTGACCCCTCTCTGCATGGGTGCTATTTAAGGAATTGACCTCCTGACATGAAGCAGCTCTTCAGTTCCTGCATGGCCCCGTTTTCAGGAGCCATAGTCGCCAAAGGCCAGACAGCCCTGGTACTGGCTCAGCAGTCAAGATGGTATTCACTAATCTCCCCCAGGATAGACAAGGTGACATAGAAGACACTGGACCGTCTAACAAGACGGAAATCCCAGAAAGAGTCTCAGGATGCTCAAGAAGAGGACATTGACCAAGGGGATGGCTGCTAGCAAGGGACATTTTAATTCTGTGTTATTGTTGTTTTGGGGTTTAAAGTTACAGGAAACAGTACTTAAGGGCTTATTCCTTAATTATCATACACACACCTTGTCATGTCCTGAGCACTATGCTAGGCTGTAGGGTATACAGGTCCTTGTCTCCAGAGACTCATACTTCCCTGAAGGAGTTGAGAAGCTTGAGCAATTAATGAAAAGCTCCTTTCCAAGTGCTCTTTAAAAGGCATGCACTGGGCTGCAGACTGACTGCAAGATCACCTGGAGAAATCCCAGAGAACTTACTGGAGGAGGCAGCATTTGTATCACGTCATAAAGGATAAAAAGACACACCATCATGGGTCAAAAATGAGGAGATAAATAAAAGAAAGACCAAATGAATGGAATGAGTGGAAAGAGAAGGAGGAGTTAAAAATAAGATGATACATGAAAGATTCATGAAGAGCCAAACTAATAGATGGTGCCATTCACGACTTTCTCTATACATAGAGAACCTTCTGGACTAGCTCCCGAGATTAGGATGAGTCTGCTGGAGCAACTGATCCAGTGTCGTTTTAATGGGTATCAAACGTTTTCTATTCCATTTAATTTGAAATGAAGCGGAGGGGCATTGATGGTAGCTGGAGGTGCCTGTGAGAGTCTAGCTCTTCAAACGCTGATGTGACTAGGCCAGGACCCTGAGGCTTGGAGGCTCTAACTGGCTCACAGATGCTCAGGGTTCAGACTTTGTGTAAGCTGCTGTCTCCCAAAAGAGCAGCCTCGTACTGGGGGCTGCATGCAGCAAAAGCCGCCTCCACCCAAGTGAGATTTGGGGAGCTTGGGTGATCCATAAGCTAGTGGCTAGGAACAGGAGAGCACCCTAGGCTCGTGTGCCTTTGGATATGCCACTTAACCACTCTGAACTTGAGTTTATCTGCTGTTGGAAATAATGACGCTCCCCCCATAGCAAGGCTATGAGAATTAGGTGAAGGGTTATATGTATGGGGTGTTGAACCGCAGAGACAACCCACTTCCTGTGAACTGTAGTGACATCTGTTCATTTCAGATGAAAAAAAATCTCAAATGATTCCCAGACACTTGGGGTTATTCTCACTGGCCTTGGCCATTCTTCACAGGGGACTCTACAGATGTGGTGTGGGGCCCACAGGGAGAAGGGGAGACATTAAATGGTCCCCTCTCTGGCTTCACAGGGGACTTCTGTGTCCACCTTCATTCTCAAGTGGCAGCACATAGAGAGCTGCTGGAAAGACTAAGTGATGGACTGAAAACACCTGGGAACATCTGGCTGTGGGAGGAGTTGCCATTCTCCCACATCATCCCAGGGAAGCTGATAACATTCTACTTTTACAGTTAGCAGAGGCTGCTTCTGGTTTCTAAAACACAGTGGGCATCAGTGCAAACAGAGCCCTAAGGTGACTCAACGACCATCTCAAATCAAAGTCTCCAGTGACAAAGGCTATCCATTCACCTAGGAGGCTGCTTCCAAATTGGCCATTGGCTAAACAAAGGCATCCCCACCTGCAGCTGGGATCCTAAATTCAGGCTGGGAAGAAGCCCATCACTTACTTGAAAAGAGCCAAAATAGAAGGATAGCCCACGACAGGCCATAAAATCCCAGGTATACAGACCGGAGACACTAGTGAGGTTTGTGGAGGGGAATCAAAGTAGTGTAGTAAGTAGCGCAGATCTGTGATCCCATTATCTGAGATTATGGCACACCCAGAAGCTCTGCAGGTTGTGGCTGGACACTCAGAATTATGAGTGACTCTGGGAACTGAGAAAGGAAACACCCAGGTCCAGAACATGGGGTGCAAGTATC
>JAQHUG010000027.1:12726751-12773118 GCA_028555095.1 Dicrostonyx torquatus | reverse complement strand
AATAAACAACTGTGCAATAAATGAGGACCATGACCTCCAAATGTAAAGAGCAGGCAGGGTCTGGGAAATGATTTTGTTATATATCCAGCTCCTCTATGAACCCTGCTCCATGCAGATAGGAGGTAGAAGACAACGTAGTTCCCTTCTTAATAAAGTGGATATCAAACCTCATTCCAACAATATAGGCTGGGCTCATTCATTCTGTGAAGATGGATTGAAGGGTACACTGCCTGGGCCTGGAGAGGAGCAGCTAGGCGTTTCCTTCCACCTTTCTCCAGCCCCTTCAGCATCATCCCTACAAAGCTCCTCTGTTTCGGACTCTACACTTTCATCTTTCAAATAATGTGGGCAGATCTTGAGCCATCTCCCCCATTAAAGTTTCCCTGGGACACACACATACATGACACACATACCACATGCATACCACATACATACACACACGCACACACATAGAATGATTCACCATATAGAGACACCTCACAAAACACATACGCACACACTATTGCCTTTGCAGCCATACTAGAAGTCTAAGGAACATCTTCTTTTGCAAATAAAAAGCTCCATTTTTATTTCAAAGCATGATTTTAAAAGTTTGGGAGTCCATATTTTTCAAAGAACCTAACTTTGGAATGCAGGTGCCCAGGAGAGAGGAAGGGTAAAGAGCAGGGGGCTACATATTGCCTCTAAATGTGGTAGGTAAGTGTAAATTACACCTTTGAACAATTTCCCCTGGGCCTGAGACTTGTTTGGGCTTATCCCCTTGACATCAAAATACAAGCATTCAGAGCCAGGCAGTGGTTATACACACTTTAAATCCCAGTAGTCAGGAAGCAGAGGCAGGCAGATCTCTGAGTTTGAGGTTAGCCTGGTCTACAGAGTAAGTACCAGGATAGCCAGGGACACACAGAGAAATGCTCTCTCTCTCTCTCAAAAAAAAAAAAAATCAACCAACCAATAAAAATACAAGCATTCAGGACTCAGAGTGTCTTAATGTCAGAAGGTCAATGAGTCAAAGGAAAATAATTTTCTCAAAACACTGACTTGACTATATCTAAGCTCTGTCCAAGATAGGAAAGGGTGGCTTTACTGGGGACACAGGATGTGCCGGGAGGAGCCTGCCATAAGGCATCCCCTTTCTATCCCCACATGAAATTGGAGCAGATCGTGAAGCTTAAGGGAGAGGAATCAAGGGTCCATTGGTCCATCCAAGTCTGTGTCTGTCTGTCTGTCTACCTGTCTGTGGAGTGAAGGCTACAGGCTCTATCAAATCTACTCCTTTCTCTTTTCAGAGTTCAACCAGACAGTCCAGAGCTCTGGAAATATGACAGACAAAAGCAGTCAGGATCAGCTGCTGTTTCTCTTTCCAGAGTTCAGTCAACAGAACCAGGGGCCTGGGCAGTCCGAGGACGCCTGCTCTGAGCCCGCCAACAAGAAGATGCGCCGCAACCGGTTCAAATGGGGGCCCGCATCCCAGCAAATTTTGTACCAGGCCTACGACCGGCAAAAGAATCCCAGCAAGGAGGAGAGGGAGGCCTTAGTGGAGGAATGTAACAGGTAATCCCAGGCACCCTCTTGAACAGTTGGGAAGGTCCATCTCCCTTGGTCCTGTGACAACCAGTGAGACACTGATTATCCAGCTAAGTGTGGCTAAATCAGGGTCTCCCCAAGTGTGATCTACAGAATCTCAAATTCAGTTTATTAGTAAATAGGTTTGAGACACATCACAGGAGTACTTCTTCAGGAGCCACAGTTTATTTTACTATATTAAAAGCTCTGAGGAGCCTAGCACTCGGGAGGCAGAGGCCAGCCTTGTCTACAAGAGCTAGTTCCAGGACAGACTCCAAAGCTACAGAGAAACCCTATCTCGAAACCACCACGGCTAAAAAATAATCTCTAAGGAGAATTGGCAAGATAGCTCAGAGGGTTAAGGCATTTGTTGCCAAACCTGATTGCCTGAGTTTAATGAATCCACATGATGGAGAGAGAACCAAGTCTTGCAAATTGTCCCTAAAACGGGCGTGCACACCCACCCCCACACAAATGAATATTTAAAAAAAGAAAGATCCAAGATGCCCTGCATTTAAGAAGCCTGCACAGCATTGTTGCTTGTCAATCATGAAGTCTCACCTCTGTGAAATACTAAATTATTATTCCCACAAGTGATTATTTTAGGGCAGATATTCTAAAAACTCTGCTGGAGATGAGTTTCCACTCCATACAGGCAACACCAAACTGTCCCTTAGCTCTGGCCTAAACTAATGTAGCCCCATGCGACTGGAAAAAACCTGGGGCCTGGCACAGGTTTTACGAGAATGTTCGGCAAATGGCCCGCACCTGGAATCCCAGCACTCAGGAGGCAATGGGAGGAGGTTGGAGAGTCTGACGCCCATCTGGACTTCAAGTGAGACCCTGTCTCAAGCAACCAATTAAGGAAATTTAGCAGGAGAGAAAGAATTGGTTGGATCTCTTTGGTTAGTTCTGTCTACACTGACTGGACAGACGCCTTTCTGTGTCTTAGCTGTGTATCATTTTTAAAAAGCAAACTGGAAATCCTCGGAGAACACTTTTGGCTTCCTTCTTTCTCTATTCTCTTTCATTCCCATTTTGACTCTCTAGAACATTTGCTTGCTCTGGCAGAGGCCTTGGGGGCTTTGGCTATTTCTCTGAGCCGAGCGGCCTTGACAGTAAAAACACAGAGCCAGGGAAGCCGAGTGGGGAAGCAGCCTGGGTTTCCACTGAGTGGTGTCCAAGAGCATAGCTCGCAGTGGGCTGGGGGTTTATTGGTGTTCATAAGCAGAGACCTACCCTCTCTGGCTACCTCCTTAATGACCCTGCCCCTGTCCACTTGCTCTTTGCCCCAGAGTATGAATGTGGAATCAGGATTCCCTGCACCCTTTGGGGAAGTATCCAAACCCCCAAAGCCCAGATGCCTCTCACAGTGCCTGGAAGAGACTCAGAGTCAGCCTTTCGTGAGGCAGTAAGGAAGGTGTCGGGAGGCTGATCACCAGGCCATCTGTTAAAATTGCTAATCCTTGGCTTGCCCTCATGTAATCAGAACCACATAGGGGCCTATGCTTGGCCTTCTAGATAGCATAGCTTATTCCAGACCCACTCTAAAGCTTCCCTCCAGCCCTCTCAGATACTGTGAGGATGGCCTTTCTCTGGACAGGCCACTAGCCCCCACCGACCTTCAGCCTCTACTATGACTGTGTATTTGGGGCCCACCCAGCACATGCAATTACTCCAACCACCCTCACTCACCATCTCCCACCCCCTTTCATTGCAGGGCAGAATGTTTGCAACGAGGAGTCTCCCCATCCAAAGCCCACGGCCTAGGCTCCAACTTGGTCACAGAGGTCCGTGTCTACAACTGGTTTGCAAACCGCCGGAAGGAAGAAGCATTCCGGCAGAAACTGGCCATGGATGCCTATAGCTCCAACCAGACGCACAACCTGAACCCCCTGCTCACCCACGGCTCCCCTCACCACCAGCCCAGCTCCTCTCCTCCCAACAAGCTGTCAGGTGAGTAGAGACCTGTGCTTCTCACTGTCTCGGAACTGACTGTCGCGGTCCTCACCGGCCTTGTGGTGCTTCAGAGGGGTGAATACTCCGAGATGACCACAGACCTGCTTTCCTCCCATTGCTAGAACATTCTCATGGAAGAGTACGTGCCTTTGGTCAGGTTTCCTCCCACTTCTTGCTCAGCTGCTTGGCCCTCAAGGAGCCCTTTGCCCTTTTCTTCTCTGTCTTCTTTCTCCCTGGGTGGCTGCTGAGTCAGCCACACAGAGAGGGTTGCCTTTTGTGGGTGCCAGGTCTGAGCTGCAGGCAGGGAGATGATAGTGTTGTATCACTGGTCAATATGATGGAGAATGGCATTCTGGCCACCCTCTGCCATGCTGGGCTATATCCTATCTGACACTCTCTGGTTTCAACAGAAGTCAAGTGGCTGTTAGGGAAAGGGCACTTGGGTGGCAATCTCTGCTGTGCTGAGCCAGGATTAAGATGGGGTCCATCCCTTGAGATCTTCGGTGATGAGCTGGCTAAAGAGTTTGTACCATGTTGGCCCAGATCAGAATGTCTCTGCCGTGGGGTTTGAATGTGTCAAAACACAAACCTATATCCTCATGTGGAAAGAGACCCGGATATGCCAAGCACTATGCTAGCCATGTCTTCTCCTGGGCTTTATTTCTCTTAAGAAAGCTTACCAGAAAAGAGGAGATGCTTATAGATGGTTGTTTGGAACCCATATACACCGAACAGCCCTGCTTCCTGATCTGAGGAAAGACTTGAGAGAGGAAAGCCAACCATTGTCCCAATCTACTGTCCTCTGATGTTCCTTCCTCCCCGCACCTGCTAGTTACCTTTATGATGGGAAAGGCCCAAGAGCTGGGAGCTGACCCATATGTTAGGTAATCCAAATCATCAGGACAGGGTCTGAGTTACCAACAGGATGATGTGCAGACATTTGTTCCAAGCCTACCACTTACAGGAGATACAGCCTAAGACCTGAAATTGACCAGCTTAAAGCCTGGACCAGGCTGGAGTTTCTCTAGGCCCTGCTCTGAGCACCAGGAAGGGCTCAGATACCCCAAAAGAAAGTTGGCTTATTCATGAGAGGCAAAAAAGCTGAGGGCAGTGAGGGGAGCAAGTTTTGGCCTGACCACGGAGTCACTTAACCCCCTTATATCAATACAAAGTAAGGTTCTGCGGGTAGGTGGTGGATGGCTTAGGGCCGATACTGAGCAGGGCTGGAGCTTTTGCCCACCACAGTGATCCATGGGGCTAAATCTGGAAGCTGTGTGGGGCGTGGTCAGGGCAAGGATCATTGTTGAGAAGACAATGGCCATTGTGCTGGGACCTGTGATCTCCACACCAAAGTCAGGGAGCCGGCAAGCCAAACAAAGGCTCAGCAGCTTTCTGACAAGCTGGGGTTGTGCTGAGGTCACCACAGGGTCTCTAGCTTAGGCTCTCTCTGTATGCTGGCTGGAGAGCTAGGGCAGCAGGGCCAGGTATTAGAAACAGTGCAGAGGCGCGGACAAAGGCAGGAGACAGCCTCAAATGGGCATCTGAAAAGGGTATGGGCCACTAAAAATGGAGTCTCTTGGGTTGCCCCAAATTCCAGACCCAAATTCCAGAAAATTATGAGAAGGATAGAACCCAGAAGGACTTCAAAGAAAGAAACTGAAGCCCAGAAAGAGATTATTTGTCCAAACTCATACGATGGTGATTAGATGCTGAATCTGTTGATTCTTGCAGCATAAATATGCATTAAGTGCTAACCAGGTCCTGACAATATAAATTGGGGCCATAGTTCCGTGATGGAGTTCGTGTCCAGCCAGTATGTTTAAACAGGGAGGAAAAGGAAGATGCGGGGGACCCAGGGCCCTGCATCCTCAGAATTTATACCATGTAGGGAGGACCTCTCATCAACATGGAGCTTCCAGTATCAGATTGGATTCAAGATTATCTCTGGGGGCAACATGAGCTTTTCTAGGGAGAGAAAGATCCTACAGCTGTTATGGGGGTTGGGTTCTTACAGGACACTGGATGTTTTCAGTGGCTGTTTAGGCCTTCATTTTCCCTCATGGTACATCAGGGTTCAGGGTAGTCCTTGACCGTCCAGGGACTGGATTCTCTAGGTGTCGTGTTGGAACGGTTCTAAGTAGGCGGGTGATGCATGTGAGTAATTCCCATGAGCTCTGAATTTCCTGTGTGTCAGATGGGTACTGGGTGCATGCGGGGATTAAATGAGTGGACCTGTAAACCAGCAAACCTCAGAGAGATCACGCCTGTTGCCTCGGTATAAACGAGGCAGTGGCAATAAGGGCAGGCATAAGGAGCCTGTTTTCTTTTTTATTTCACACATGGACATTAATCCTAAGAAGCAGACACGTTCTCTCCTGGGACTGTGCTCTAAAACGCTGAAATTAGAACCCTAGATGCCCTTCTGAGGCTTTCAAGATGGCTCTTAGGACTTTCCCCAGGGCTGGTGAGACAACAGTGCTCAGATTTGGACTGCGGAGCCTTGCTGTACCCTTTTCATAGTAAACATAGCTGACTTGGAGCCTAAAACTTGGAGCCAACACCCAGTATCAGGACTGGTTATCGATCTGTCTATTTATCATCTGTCTCTCTATCTATCTCTCTGTCTCTCTCTCTATCCATCCATCCATCTATATATCATCTATCTCTATCTTGTTCACTTTCTCTTGCTGTCCATGGGGCATGTGTGTGTATGGTGTGTGCATCCACATGTGTATGCATACTCATGTATGAGCACACATACTCTGTGTGTGTGTATGGTCTAAGCCATGGGGTTAGGAGGCTAAGAGAGAAATAGGTTGATGTCCAGTGTCTTGATGGCTCTCTACCTTATGCATTAAGGCAGGGTTTCTTATTTGAACACAGAGCTTACTAGATTTACTTGTGAGATTATGCTAGATTTACTCTAGGCAGCTTTCTTGCTCTGAAGAACCCCTATATCCATCTCCCAATATGCAGAATGATAAACAAACCCTGTGCCCGCCCAGCATTTACATGGGTTCTGGAACTCTGAACTCCGGTCCTTTTGCTTACTTAGCAAGCACTTTTACCCTCTGAGTCATCTCCCCAGCTCCTAACACTGGCAGTCTCCAAGGCTGAGCTGGGGAAGAACAAGATGTCAACATCTAAGCCCTCCGCTCTGCATGGTCTCTTCTCTGAACCCCAGCACCTGAGCCAGGAGGTCTGGCAGCACCAATGAGAGGAACCTCCCAGAATCCTCTTCTTGGAGAGTTGAGGCTCCTTTTCCTATGCAAGCCCCTTCCCTCCCAGCCATGCTTATATATAGCATGTGCCCCACTTGCCCACAATGACCACAATGTGACCCTGGTCCTGGAATGTCCCACACAATAGGGACGGCAGGAGGAGCACTTTGCTTCTGTCAGCTGCTGGTTGGTTACAAGGTACCCTACAAACACAGTCAGCAGAATCAGCTGTTTTCAGCCTTGCCCCTCTCTGCCTTTACAATCACACACCAGCATGCAGCCAGGGGTTGTCATGGCTTTGTCTCCCTTATGCATGCTTAATCGACAATTAAGCTGGGGCTTTGAACCAGCCTGGCTGCTGCTGCCGGGCCTTCATCTTTCCAGTGAGTGTCACAGGGGCAACCTTTGTCTCTTCTTCTTGGGGGCCTAAAGTTACTGTAGCAGGCTGCAGGCAGCCATTTATCTTCAGACTGGAAAGCCTTTATCTGTCACCCTCCCCTTTCCAGCTCTGGCCAGCAGGAGCTGTCCCTGGTTATAGGGCCCTGTGACAACCTATTCTGGGGCCATTGAGCAGAGCCGGAGTGATGGCCTCTACCTCCATTCTGGAGTTGAATCAAGGAAAAGGCCCCTAAAAGGTCAGAGGGCAGGGCTGTGGCAAGAGAAAGGAGCTGGTTAGAGACTGGTGCTTGTATTGATTGGCTCAGAGGAGGAAGCTGTGGGGTGGGAGCTGGGCTAGCCTTGGCCCAGGACTGGTATCGGTAGCCTGATCTGGGTGGTTCTGTTCATTGTACACCTTGCTCTAGTCTAAGTCACCTGGCTACCTCCCCCGAGGAGGCAAAGGAGGGACACACAGTCCCCATCAGCCTTTGCTCTCCCACACGTCCTCTCTCTTAAACGATCTTTTCAGGAGGAAGTGAGTGCTTGTTCTTCAGCAAAGGCAGTGAGTCAGAGAAGGGAGAAGACGCCTCCCTAGAATAAGTTTTGCCACAGCATAAAAGGACATATTGTTTCCGTGGCTGCTGTCTTCTCTTGCCTTTGAACTCTACCTCAGCAGACCAGACTTCCCTGACAGGTGTCAGAACTTAAAAACACAGAGTCCTGCCTCCTGCTCCTCCCTTAGCTTCCCATGGCAGCATCCTCAGTGGCTCCTGAAACCCAACCCCATGGCTTGGACAAAGCAGATCCATTCCTGGTCAAGGTATAAATGGCCTGGATAGCTACACTTCTCCATGGCACAAAACTATACCGTACCCAAGGAGACTGCAGACATACCCAGGAGCAAGACAGAGTGAAGATGAGAAATGACAAACATTCTGTGTTGACTCAGCACTTCTTTGGTACCGAGCCCTGGACTGGCACCTGTGGGCTTCATCTCATTTAATCTTTTCCCAAACCTAGGAAGATGAGTGCTGATGAGTGCTGTCTGTATTGATATCCACCTTTGTCAACTAAGGGAAGGTAAAATGTTGAGAATGCAATTTGCCCAAGTTCATAGTTAGTCAGCAGTGGGACAGGAACAGGTTTTGACCTGTAATACCCTGTCCATCTGTCTTTATTTGTTCTATGCACACACTAAAATCTTTTAAACATGAAAGCTAACACACACACACGAGAGAGAGAGCCCCTTCTTCTATACTTCTCTGTGTGTGTGTGCGCACGCATATGCACTTCAGAGAGAAAGAGAGAGAGAGAAAGAGAGAACCTCTTCTATACTTCTGCTGTTCCCGTCTGAATGACTGAGGTGAGGTAAGGAGAAGACTCAGAGACTAGGTTCTTAGCTAGTTCACTGTTTCTCCCCCAGATGCTGCCCCTGAACAAGGTAAATTCTGTGGATTGAAACAAAGACCTCTCTTTCCCAAGCCCATCCCTCTCTGTATGGAGATTTGAACTGCCCTTGCATTCGGCCCTGTCTGGGGCACTAAAAATTTTAACAACTTAATGGGGGCCTGTGAGACAGAGTAGGCACCTCAGCTCACCTCTGGGAACTCTACCCCCTCCCTGGGCAGCAGACAAGAGGAGGGGGTTTATGAGGGCAGCTGTAAAAAATATTCATCTCAGCAGCAAAGGTTCCTAGAGTGAATGAGCCAGCCCTATTGTCCCTTAGTGGGAGAGACAGAATCACCTGGAATCCTGGCTTACTCTAGTGGTTCAGAGGTGGACAGGGCTCCAATATTCTACTTCTTGGGGTCTTAATCTGACTGTCATTTGATCTCTTGAATTTGAAGGTCATTTTATCTCCTGAATTTAAAGGTCGTTTTATCTTGTGGGTAGCACCCTATCAACTCCCACTAGATTGGGGAAGACAATTAGGATATTAATGAGATTAAGAGGCATAATCTTAAAGGCATTCTGCTCTCAGCACCTTAGGGAGCCAGTTCTGGTCTGCATACAAAGACACAGGGCAGGGCACTGCTGGGCTCTGGCCTCAGTACAAAGGAACCCACAGCTGACAATGAACTCTTATCACCTGAGGTAGCCCACCAGCTAGTCTAGAGGATTTGAGGACTCCTTGCTACCACCCTCCCCTCCCCCCTTCCACCCCATTCCCTCTAAAGAGGAAGGAAGCTGCCAGGAAGCATCAAGTCCAGCCTGCCGCTTATGGGGAGAAGTGCTCTTGGAATCTATTTGTAAAATGTTTGATGGGAAGTAGCAGAAACTTGGCGAGAGTGAAGTATTGGAGGCACAGTGAGAGGCAGAGATCTGGGCAAGGGCCTTTGAAGCCACCGGCTTAATAGAAGGTGCAAGAGCTGGCCTGCTGCCTCTACCCACTTTTCAACAGGAAGTGAAAGCACACATGCGGAAGCCAGGGGGAAGCATATGTGTGTGCGTGTGCAAGCACACAAATCTACACCCGTAATATGCATACATACATGTGAACATGTTTATGTTACATATGATACTTATGTCATTTATTAGTATAATATAATCTATCTTCAAAATAAAGTCAAATGAAGCATTCACTCCTAATTATCCTGGGCTGTTTACAGGTCCTCTAGAACACGGTCAGGCAACTTTTTCAGTAAAGATCCAAAGTAAATAGTTTTGGCTTCTCAAGCTACATGGTCACAGTCACAGCCATTGAACCTTTGCCTGTGTAGCACAAAAGCAGCCATAGACTGTGCGTGAGTGTGTGGCTGTCCCCTCTACACAGGCTTATGGGATCTGAAGTTTGAATTAATGTTATTTTCACATATCATGACATATTATTCTTTGGGGTTTTTTTCCAACTTTTTAAAAATATAAAAACCAGGGCCAGAGAGCTGGCTCAATAGTTAAGAGTGAGGATCTCAGTTAAGTTCCCAGTACTCCTGTCAGGCAGCTCATGACCATTTGTAATCCCACTCCAGAGGCATCCAACACTTCTGGCCTCTGTGGGAAGGTTGGCAAATTCACACACATAATTTTAAAAAATATATGTATACACATACATATATATACATACATTTATGCATATATACATACACACATGTGTATATATGTATATGTGTATATATATATATATATACACACACACACATATACATACCATTCTTGGTTCACAGATCATATGAAAGCAGCCTGCTTGGGTCAGCAAAACTCTCAAATACCTCCCAGCCCTGTTGTGTTAGATTCTCTAGGGAACTAGCCAGGCTTCAGTAGTTAGTAAAACTTTCCAGGTGATCCCAATGTGCCACCAAGATTTGAGACCTGACTCTAAAGCTTCTCCATATTAAAGAGCATGTCCATTACCCGGGATGTGTCAAAATGCATATTTTGATTAGGGGTCAAGGGGTAGAAGGGGGGACTTCTGTATTTTGAGTTTCTGTATTTTGGTACTGGCAAGGGGATGGCTCAGGGGCCTCACTGCCAGCAGTGAATGAACATCTTGGAGCAGCTCCGATAGCAGCTAATGTCCCTCTATCCCCCAACCTTCCTTTGACTGACCACTGCCAATCCTGTTTAATAAGGCTTTACCCAATCGTGGAGGAGACCTAAACTCCAACCTCACCGTAGTCACTTATTTCTGTGTGAGCCTGGGCATGCTTCTGAAATCTGAGCCTCAGCTTCTCAGTGTACAGTGGGCACACCACCCACAGAAGCTGGAGGAAGAGATGGTACGATGCTGTGTATATAGGGAAAGCATCTGGACATGGCAGGCTCTCATAAATGGTGGCTATTGTTCTTCCCCACAGAGGCTAGCTTGTGCTGTTTGTTATTTGGAAGAGGGGTCATTTGTTGTTGTTATTTGGGAGGGGTCTCCTTATTTCCCTGTCTCTAATGGAGTCTTGTTTAATCTTGATTTTTAGAGAATTTGAGTATTTCCAACTAGAATCTCATCTTGTTGTCTATACTAGACTCAGGCTGGCTTCTTGTCACATAGTGGATGTAAGGCAATTTCTCATCTTCCCTAGCACTGCGTGGGGACATCTATTTAGTGTCATGGACATTTAGCACCAGTGAGAAGCAATTGTGATATGCATGGACTGATGATGGGACTCAGGACCACACACTAGGTCAGGGGCAGCAGGTGACCAAAAGTTTCCTGTACCTAGCAGGGCATTTTTCTCCTTTAATGAAAGAGGGTGTGAGTACCCTACTTGTATGTAATTAGGCTGTGGAAGCTGCCAACTAGCAGGAGGATGGTGCTTTCCTGAGGGAGGCTGCCTCTGAGTAGCTTGCTGCCCTCTGTCATGACCTGGCAGTGTATTTTCAACTAAGTACCTTGGGCTTCTTTGGCTCGGTTGGGACCCTAATATCTGCATAGGGCTGTCATGAAACCTCAAAGTGATAACACATACTCCAGGTCATCTTATTGCTGGGTGAGGAAGATTTGGGGCTCTTATAGAGATCCTGAGCTGACCAAGGAAGGGCTCTAGGTCTCTAGGGTTCTTGATAAGGCTGTGGCTTTGCAGTTTCTATGAACTTTGGTCATCATTTGAGACATCCAGAACCATGAAACTGAAACACTGGCAAAATCTGGGGTTCTCAGATCTCCTTCCAAGAGCACATCAGAGTAATCTGGGAGCTCACTAAACACAGACATGGTAGGCTCCACACACCCCTATAGAATCAAAATTGCTTAGGTGCAGTATTACTTGGGTGTAGAGCATTGTGACATGTGTCCCAGGACACTTGGATGCACCGCCAGGGGTTGGCTGTAACTTGACTAGGCAGAACAGGAGCGTTCTGAAGGATTGGCAGTGATGCGGTGGTTCTTTGCTCAGCTGGAAGAGGAGAGGCAGCTGGGTCAGGAGCCCTGGACTTAGATTCAGAAAACCAGAAGCGCTAACAAACAGGAGTAAGGTTGCGGGGGGAAAAAAAAATCACTAAACTTATTGACCTGTCATTGCTTGGAGACTGTGTGCAGCATCCAGTCTTGAGGCCCAGATTCTGCTGTCTAAAGTACAGAGAGGTTTGCCATGGTGGAGCTTTCTTATTAAATTCATCATCTGTCTGCCTCCCTCTTTTTTTCCTCTCCCTCACTCCATCCCCGTGTCAGGAACTCTGTGCTGCTAGAAGTCTTCCACCTTTATTAGGGACCATTAGGGCTTTACAACATCAGCCGATTGGGTGGGGCCAGTCACAATAAACAGATTTATACTGGGTATAAACAGGGCACCTATAACTGCCAGAGGTTAACACTTCCTGGGCCTTTGAGTGTCAGACTGTATGCCCGTGCCTTGGAACCTGGTCCATGGATGCCTCTTCTTGGTCCACCCCTGTTGGACTCTGATGGCCCTGAAACCTGGGTGAGTACTTGTGTGGCAAGGGCGAGACCTCTTCAAACAACCCCTGCAGTTTGCACAGAGGGCTTCGCTGAGTTCTAGGTGTTTTATGGATTGGAGGATTGGAACAGAATTGTGCAGCCTATCTTCTTTGTTATGTAGCATTCTACTCCAGGGCTCAGCATCCCTTCCTGTCAAAGAAAAACACAAAAGGCTTTGCCTTGTTCCTATAGTGAAGGGAGGCCTGAGGGATAGAGCCAACCATGAGCTGAGCCCTCCCTAAGCCCCTGCTGGATTCTTCACTGTCTCTCCTGCTAGGCATGGTGGAATAAATGTATCTGTTATAGAGAGGTTCCTGAACAAATGCTTAACGCATAAATATTCTGCATTGTAAGTTAGTTAAGTCCACTTTATAGTTAAACTGACCATAACATTCAGTTTTTTCTATGGCATATGTAAATATTATTTATTTAAAGTGTAGCTTCTTCCCTTTTTGGGAAAAAAAATGTCCTGATGAGCCATCTCTTATCTAAAGTTTGCAGTTCACAAAATAGTGCCAACATTCAGTGCTCCCAGAAACTTCTCAAAGAGCACAGCCTGGCTTTCTCCCTAATGCTCTCCTAGCTTGGTTTCTACTGTTTTAGACCACTCACTTAGTTTGGTTGTACTAGTTAGTTTCATGGTCTACTGACTTAGACCCTTTTATCATCTTTTACTAACCAATATTCCTTGGACAAGGACTGGGTCTTTCTGAGTTTCCACTGGGTGGCCTGAGACCTAGACTCTGTACATCTGAGCTGCCTGAAGAGACCGAAGAAAATCTGCCAGGCTCTGAGCGTCCGTCAGTTCTCCGATTGTGTTCCCCAAGGGCTCACCTGGTGCTCCTCTTCTAGCAGGCTAGAAGACAGTCAACATCTGACTGCCAAAGTCTCAGTGTCTAATACCTGGTGCTTGCTGGGTGATCAGCATCGATCTGTCATGCTGCTGCTGTTAATAATAGTGATGATGATGGTGATGATGCTGATGGAGCTGTCCCAGTGATAGTGATGAAGAGGCTGGGGTTTGACCAGGCAAACCTCCATTAAGGAGGCAGCTCTAACACTTGTCAGGCCTTAAAGGATCTTGTCCCTGGATATTCCCTCCTAGTTGGGGGAATTGCTTAGGAATAGGTCACAGTGGAAAAACCTCCCTTTTCTAAGGCAACTTTATTAGCCCTTCAGTCACAATACAGATGTCCATTTATAGATCCTTACTTTGTATGGACACCCAGTGGCTCAGTCCTCTGATGACTTTATAGCCTTCCTCACATTGCCCAACCCACAAGGAGCATCACCATTCTCCCTGTCAGTCAAACCTGGGAGCCTTTGTTGCAGCCATATTACCCCTGCCTGCAAAGGCAACTTCTCAGAAAAGACAGTGACCCCAGGAGCCAGACTGCAGCAGGACACTGTCTGCCCCCACAGGCATTAGACTAATGATGCCCATCATTAACCCTTCATAGGTTTTTACCTTCATTTCTTTTTTTTAAAAGGGTTTTTAAATTACTCACTTTGCCACAGTAAGTGCCCTTTAACTGACCATTTTCCTAACCTCAAAAACAAACCCAGGGCACCACAGATGGGTTTCTCACTTGGTAAGTATAAACTTAGACATCTCACAACTCTGCAAAGCCTGTGAATGAATCTTCCTTGCCAAGCACTAAGATGACCTGGGGTATTCGTTATCACGTTTAAAGCCCACTATATCAACATGAGCACTTGCTCTCATCCCCTTAGAACAGATGTTATCCTTGGGCTGCAAGACTAGAGAATGGCACCCCTTGACACACACACACCATCCATTTCAGCCCAAAATAAAGCACAAGGGGCAGAAGGCAGCCTGCCACATCCCACACACCCCTCCACACCCCTCTCTGATGCCTCCTGATATGAAATTGCTCAAATCTCTCAGTAATGTTTCCTCTATTTTAATTGTGTTTTAGTTTCTTCTTTCTTTTCCTTTTCCATCCTTTACCAATATTTCTCTCCTCACAAAGAAAAGTAGGAGACTTAGTTGATACATATATACTGCGGTGGTTTCTCATGGAGCGCTCAGTCAAGTTGTTCTTTCTTATTGACTCATTTTGCAAATCCTGGCACAGGCCAGGTGCCATATAAAAGTTGCTGAGGAGACAGGGGGGGCAGGACAGATAGATGACATGGACAGACCAAATGACGACAGCCTACCCTCAGGGTACATACATTCTCATGAGAGATACAACCGAGAAACACGAACTCTTTGTGGGTCATGATAAAGTGGCTCAGCATATTGTGTATCCATTTGGGGATTAGAAGGAAGAGGAGAAAGGTGGGTCAGCTTCAGAATGGGAGTCTAGCTGTGTGACCACCTCAGAACTTCTGCTGCCCACTGAGTCCCATGTACATCTGTGGCCCACTGAGAAGCCTGGAATAAAACCGTCTCCTGGGTGAGGCCTGTGGCAGTTCTCCAGCGCCAAGGAGGCTCTTTCGGCTGTGGCCTTGGACTCCAGACTTCAGTCATCTTGCAAAGCACCTGATGTTTGCTTGCAGAAACCAGCTCCCTGGCAAGGACATGAGGACGTACCTGCTAAGGCCAACCCCATGGAAGGAAGGACATAGGCTGTCCGTCCCTCCTCCCGCCTTGCCTGTAGGTTACATCTGAAGGCACCATGCACATTAGCACTATTCTTGGCTGCTTTCCTTTCTTTCTTTCTTTCTTTCTTTCTTTCTTTCTTTCTTTCTTTCTTTCTTTCCCTACTTGCACTTACTTTGACTTTTTTTTTTAATAAGAAAACCAGTTTGTGAGCTCCCCTGAAGTATCATTCAATGTTTTACCCTTGAGTCAAGAATGTTTGCCATCCTCACAGGCCTGTGTTTCTCATGCCGTGAACGGGGCTCCTACCCGAGGCCTTTAGGGTCTAGAACGGAGCCCACCATAGTATCTAAATTGCATTCATTTTCCATGAGTTTCCTCTTCATAGGCTTTCAAAATTTCAATCTCCTAAACTCTGTGCAACCCAAGGTTTTTATTAGGGAGAAAGAGTATTTAGAATAGCAAAAGTTCGGTGCTGTCCATGGGAAACTGAGGTAGCAATGCTAATTCATTTGAAAGCTTTGGTTTCTGGAGTCCCTGACTTCAAGCCAAGGAATTGTTCCCATTCTTTTAATGACAAACAAGTATCTGAGAAATTCACCGGACTGCCTGTTTCTCTGCCTCTGTCCTCAAGGAAAATGAATGGTGCTCAGGTGGGGGTGGGTATGAGGACACAGTACTGGACCAGGAAGGCTAGTAGAACACTCTCCTTCCCCCTTCCCAGTACAAGGTTGGGGCTTCATAAGAAATACAGTTCGGTCTGTGCATGATTTGCAGGCATAATGGCTTCATTTTGGAAAAACTTTCTCCCTCCCATGCTCCCTCCTACCCCAGTGTAAATATCTAGTTTTCAGACCCAATGGGTTTGGGCTGTGCTCTGCATGAGGTTAGGAACACAGAGGAAGAATGTGTGTGACAGAGCCCTAGCCAGTTGAGTAATGTTTACTCTGTTGGTGGCTGGGGCGCTCACTAGAGCTGGCATGGGGCCACCAACTAGAGGAACATTCCTGCATTATCACGAACAGGAGCTGGCTTCAAAATGAAGTGTCAAGGGTGAAGGCATCCCACCAGGTGCTGGGGACAGCTTACAGCAAAGGGAGCCCCCAGATTCCAGTGCCAAGGGCCATGTGAGGGACAAGCTGAGCCCCTATTACCCAAGAGTCCCCACTCCCTATCTCCTGATACAGGAACAATTCCAGACATGACTTCCTGGTTGACATTGTTCTTTGGTTCGTTTTGTCTCCCAGCGAAGCCCAGTGCTTCTCTTAAACTATTTTATTAACCCACCATCTGTCACTAGAGGAAGGAAATCTATATGTCCATTTTACAGGGAAAAAAAATTGAAAGCCTAAAAAGTTGATTTATTCAAATCTTAATGGAGCTAAAGGGGAGACAGACAGAGCTCTCAATGTCTGGTACTTTGTTCATTTCCAGAATTGAAATCTTTGCTGTTTTTTGAGAGTCTCAAAGAGGTGGACAACATAGTCAGGGATCTACAAGCTATAGGTGGGAGCCCTGAAACAGATTTTGGACACACCTCTGTAGTTAGGGACACCCTGAACAGCTCTCCTCTGAATACACAAGACACAGCTGGTCCTGTATAAACCAACACAGGCATCTACAAACAACACACAAAGCTAGGTTGCACAAGAACCATTACAGGACGAATGGGAAAATCACACCGTTGGTGACACATTTTAAAAAGATAAGCCTTCCATTGAAACATTAGCAGTTTTACAGTCGCTAGATGGTTAACAGAACACGAATGTTAACAGAACACGAATGCCGTCCAACAATAAATGTAGCTCTTGCACATGGGAGAGTCCTGACGTTTGTCTAAGGGTTATTGTCGTGAAGTGGTGGGCAGAGGATTGTCTGCATGTGGGAGGAACTATGGTCATCCTGATGGGCATGGATGTGGCTTATAGCACTTGAGTGACCGAGGTGGCTGGCAACTATTCAAGGGGCGTGTGTGCATGCACAGGGATGCTTATTATATTCTGTGTGGCCCCATTCAGCCTTGTACCAATTCCTGAATTCGTCTGGTGTCTCTCAGCTGTGAAATTTGTGTGCCTTTCCAGTGATCGCCTAGCAATAGACGGGGAACAGATTTACACTATCAATACAGAACTCACCTTACTTTCTCTTTCCACTTGTTCCTTGATCTGGGGCATGGATCCTTAAAGCAGCTGAGGTCTCGTTCCTTCATTCTGTAAATAGGCACAATGCCAGGTATTCTGTTAGCCTGAAGAAGCAGCAATGAGTACACATCTCTTCCTTAGAGAGGGAGAGGAAAGTAAACAGATTGGAGTACAAGGAGGCCGGCCCTAATGTCAAATCTAGATCATCAGTTCTGGGTCATGACCCCTTTGGGGGCCAAATGACCCTTTCACAGGGGTTGCATATCAGATATCCTGCATAGCAGGTCATTATGATTCATAACAGTAGCAAAATTACAGTTATGAAGTAGCAACAAAAATAACTTCATGGCTGGGGGGATCACCCCAACATGAAGAAATCTATTAAAGGGTCACAGCATTAGGAAAGGTGAGAACCACTGCCTTCGAGCCTTGGAAGCCTAGAGGATGGGACCACTAGGTAATAGGATGAAGGAAGAACATCTTCCCAGAGATGCTACAGAAAAAAAGAACCATCCAAACAGAGGGAACATAGGCAAGGCACAGAGGGGACCGCATGGAGTGAGGTGAGGAATGATGTATTTCAAATAAGGCAGAGCACAGATGCAAGGTCCCCCTTAGAAAGCATCAAGGGGTCATCAGAAGTTTCTGAGCAGAGAGGCTAAAGAGGTAACTTGGTCCATGAACTTGTCATGCAAGCATGAGGACCTGAGTTGATTCCCCAGTTATCTTCCCTGCCCTTATGCAAAAGCTGAGCATGGCAATACAGGCTTATAATCCCAGTGCTGGGGAAGCAGAGACACCCAGATTCCTGGGGTTTGCTGACTGACTGTCCCAGCATACCTGATGGGATCCAGGCTAGTGAGAGACCTTCTCAAAAACAAAGATAATAACGCAGTGAGGCCTGAGGGCAAATCCTCAAGGTTACTCAAGGTTGTCCTCTGGCTTCCACTTGCTTGCACACGTATACATGAAAAACATCTCAGGGTAGAGCTGGATGAAGAGCCATATACATCCTTCATGTTTTTGACACTTCTAGCCAGTCTGTCTGTTTCCTAGATTGTTGGGAATTCAGCAATAACCCAAGGCCCATGATGCCCAGGGAACAGTGGCATCCAGAACCCTGGGGAGGTCTCTAGATTGCATTAAGATACCTTGGCTGTTGGATCGACTTTCTGTGGTTCATAGGGTCCATGATGGGAACAGGACTAATTAGTGACTTGAGCCAAGTAGTGATGGAGGACATGTGACCATGATCTGCCATAGCCATTTCTCCTATGGGTCTTTTGTGACAGTTAACCTGGTGTCTTCAGTAAATCAAAGTTAACCCAGAGGCTTTGTCATCTATCTCTATATCCAGAGCTAGCAATGGTGACTGAGGAAGATGAGATCATCCACTTCTTAATGAAGTTTCCCAGCACAGTTTTTAAGTGATTAACAGGTGCTCAGTAAAGCTGGGTGACCTCGGCCATTCTACAAATATTTGGATGAAGACAGTCCAAAAGTAGAGGGGAAGATACTTGAACCAACTTTTATATGCCTAGCATGACCTGAGGACTAGTACATCCATTAATTCACTGTGTTCTTTGCCAGGGACCTAATGGAGGACATTGTTAACAGTATGGAAATTGGAGCTCAGGGAAAGCGCATAACCTCCCTAATTTACATGGCTATGGCATGGTTAAATCAGGATTTAAGCCCAGGCCACCTAGCTCCGGAGCCTATACACTTTGCTTTCTTTGTTTGCTTGCTTGTTTGTTCTGATTTGGTTTTTTGTTTTGTTTTGTTTTGTTTTCGAGACAGGGTTTCTCTGTGTCACAGTCCTAGTTGCCCTGGAACTAGCTCTTGTAGACCAGGCTGGCCTTGAACTCACAGAGATTCACCTGCCTCTGCTTCCCGAGTGCTGGGATTAAAGACGTGTGCCACCACCCCCGGCACCTATACACTTTGCATTCTTTATTCGTTGCCATTTCAAGTGTCCTTCCAAACTCATGAAATAGACGAAGACTAGGGCTCTTTTCTTTTCCTCTGATAAGAGCATCTCTTCTTGGTGTGTGGTCTACGGGCCATTGCATGATATATGTCCATCCCTGACCCTTCCCCTGGGAGTTAATGCCAGTGACTGTCATGTCTATGAGAGAGCATCAGTGGGGAAGGGATACAGATGGCCCCAGAGTTGACAAGCCTCATACCTAATTCGCTCCATGCTGCTCTGATGACAGTCCCCCCTCCATAGCCCACCACGTCCAGCTTCTACCAGTAGAGAGATGGTAAAGCTATGATCTAACTCCCAGTCAAAAATCTTAAAGGGAAAGTTTGGACAGCTAGAGATCTAAAGGGAAAGTCAGGAAACACATCTGTGCTTAGAACAGTGGCTTACAACACAATAAAGTTCTTTTGGGGAAGTTAAAGCCTGTGAGCTGCAGTCTCCCTGGTCTGTGCTGCCTAGCCTCTAAGAAGAGGCTCTGGGCTCTTAGAATGCCCCCTGTCAAGGCTTTTGCTTCCCATGGATATCCTTAGTTAATTATTTTTAAATAAATAATTGGGTGGCCTGTGGTAGGGGAGAAGCCTCCCTGTGACCCATATTTGATCATCAGAGGGCTGGCCCTTTTCCTTCAGCCAAATTAAATAGGCTAAGTCCAGGGACTGTTTGACTTAAGACCCAATCGATGATGGGGACAGGCTGGGAGGTGAGCACACACCCAACTCCCAGCATTATCGTGGCTCTCTCGGGAGCAGGGTATCTTGGGGAGGTAAACAGCTGGTCAGGGAGTCAAAACATGCAGGTGAAACAGGAGCACAGTCCAGCTGTGCCAGGAGGAAAGAGTCCGCAGAGCGGCAGCCAGGCCTCTTGCCAAGCAGCTTCCAGGGCAATGCATCAATCAGTCTGCAAAGCAGGAGCCGTTAGAAGCTGCTCTCTACCAGAACATTCCATCTGTGCTTGGAACCTGACCTTAGGAGTCCTAGAATTCAAGAATTGTCTTGTCCATACCTTGAGGTCTATCCTACTACCAGCTCACCCTGCCAGGCATCTTCAACCTCAGTTTTGAGGTGTTTGGCATTATGCTGGCAGCTGGAGAGAGGCTGTCTTCAATCCTCAAATAGCCCTGAAGAGGACACATTCTCTCTGTTTCATGAGAGGAGGTAGAGGTGCAGGGCCAGGACAGGATTTAAACCTACATGTGTCTGTTTATAAACCCTAAAGTCTTCCCACTGCCCCTTTTTGCTAGAAAACATCCTTGTATTGATTGGGAATCTGTCCCACCCTCATTGGTTGATCTGCCTCCACCTTTAGGAGGTTCAGCTTGCTCTCTCCTGCTTCCCATCCCTCCATCCTCCAACAGAAGTTGGCTGAATGACTACCAAGTGCTAAAACACAGGCACTATAACAAAGAACAAAATAAAATGGTCAAAGTGACCTCTCCTGGGCTGGGGAGATGGTTCAGCCATTGCAGGTGAAGGCTCATGACCAAAATGACAAACCATCCTCCCTTCAGAGATCTTACATTCCACAGTCAAAGTAGAGGCCACACCAGCCTTACCACAGAGGAAGACAGCTGATAGTTCTTGTGAGTGGACGGGGAGGAGAAATCAATTTTGTTTCCTTGTCGCCCACCATTGAAAACAAAGGGCACCAAGTCAGTGTCCAGGGGCCCCAGTGACACTAATATTTCCTATTGGGTTCATGTTGTTTTGCAGGAGTTCGCTACAGCCAGCAGGGAAACAATGAGGTCACTTCCTCGTCAACCATCAGTCACCATGGCAACAGTGCCATGGTGACCAGCCAGTCGGTTTTACAGCAAGTCTCCCCAGGCAGCCTGGACCCAGGCCACAGTCTCCTCTCACCTGATGGTAAAATGGTGAGTACACCTGGGCCATTGTAGCGCCGGAGCCGATAAGATAAGAGGCAAAACAAATACAACTTCTCACAAGGCCTGCCTTAAACAATGAACCATTGTAGCCCCACAGGGGAAAATGGGGGCTGTCCAGAACAGGAACGGAAAGGTAGACTGGTGACCCAGCCTTTGGCGGGTATAAGAGGTGTTCAGTTTGAACCCAGCCAATAAATCTGACAGAGCTCTGCTCTCATTTTATTGATTGAATGCCTCATAAAGGAGCGAGCCGGGTGGGACACTGTTTATTCTGGGGCTGTGTTGATAAAATGTTCATTCATCCTTCCCTCCAAGGCCTCCAAAACCAGACTTCTTTTTTAAACCCAGAGAGTACCTCACTTTGAAACGAGCCCCCAGACTCCTTTCCCAACTCCTGATGAGGGCAGAATCAGGTTGTAGTGGGTGGCAAGAGATGGGAGAAACTTCCTGATCCGAGAGGAAGGACATGATGGCAGGTGCAGGGGGTGGTGACTCTGAAGGTACAGTTACCTACTTTCAAATCTCAGCTCTGGCACTTCGTAATGCTGCAGCCCTGGGTGAATTATGGAACTACTTTAGTTCTCTTTTCCTCTATAAAGTGGAGGTAACAGCAAAAGTGTTGTGGAGGAAGTGTGATAACACATATGAAAACACTCAGTATCGTAAATATTTCATGAATGGCAGTGCTGTTGCTTGGGTGGCCATGCCATTTCCTCTGAAGTTTTCTATGCCTCTGGCCATAGCCCCACACCCAGGTGAACTCTTATCCTGCTCAGTAAGGCTCACTTGAATTTCCAAGGGTTCTAATTCTTTATTTATTTATTTATTTATTTATTTTTTTATTTTTTGGTTTTTCGAGACACAGTTTCTCTGTAGCTTTGGAGCCTGTCCTGGAACTAGCTCTTGTAGACCAGGTTGGCCTCGAACTCACAGAGATCCACCTGCTTCTACCTCCAGAGTGCTGGGCCTAAGTTGTTTTTAATATCCATTTAACTTTTATTGAGTTTGTTCTTTGACAATTTTGTGCATGTATGTAGTGCATTTTGATTCCTGTCACCCCCGTCCTCTCTGAACCCCTCTTTATACCTGAGCACCACCATCCTAGACCCATTCCCCAATTCATATCTGGCAACACAGGGGCACGGAAGAGGGCTTTTGAGACAACAAGAGGATTACAACACCAACTGTGAGGGTAGGAAATGGAAAACTTTATTCTCTGGGTCATGCTCTGTTTCATGGGAGGGAGGAGCTTAGGGTTCCTGACTTCCACGCTGAAGGTGGAGCTGCACACATTCCCGAAAGGTGTCTGCCCCCCTTTCCTCCCCAGCGTGGCCATGGCCGGTGGGGGCTGGAGGGTAGCAGAGAGCACTTGCCATTTTAGTCCTTGGCGTATGTGCTGTGTAGGCAACACAGAAGGAGTGAGTCACAGCTGATCAAGTCTCCAGTTCCTTGGAAGAAAAACAACTTGAAGGTCCTGGGGAAGGGGGGCTGATCTGGATAACTCCAGTTTCAGGAGGCCTGAGCTGGCCTCTAGTGGGAGTCTTTGTAAACAAAAATGATGGGCAACCTGGCAGGAAGCATTTTTCAGCTCTCATGTGCTCCTTCTCACCTCTTAAGAGAGACCCTTCCTCCCTGCCAACAATTGGTGCCTGCTACCTTCTAAGAGGCATATATAAGTCTTTATGGTCTCTTTTCTCTTTTAATGTTTTTTAACCTTTACTTTTATTTTATGTGAATGGGTGTTCTGCCTGCACACATGTCTGTGTACTGTGTGTTGGACCCACTGGCACTGGAGTTACCGATGGTTGTGAGCTGCCATATTGGTGCTGAAAATTGAACCCAGGTCCTCTGGAAGAGCAGCTAGTGATTTTTAACCCCTGAGCCATCTTTCCAGCCCTTAGTCTTTATGATTTCTGAACAGTCAGTGTAAAAATGCAAACAAGTTAGAGTTAAAGCATTACGCAGGCTTCCTCCAGAAGAAGAGGTTTGCAGAAGAGGTCTTTACTTCTCAGTGGACCAAGAACTACGTGGGGTGACTCAGTGGTCAAGAGAGCCGGCTGTTGCTTCAGGGTACCCACACAATGGCTCACAACTGTCTGTAACCCCAGTTCTATAGGATTTGATGTCATCTTCTGGGCTCCATGGTCTCTAGATGCTCATGTGATGAATAGACATACCTGCAGGCAAAGCATTCATACACAGAGATTATTATTATTACTATTATTATTATTATTGTTATTATTATCTCTCAGGTTCTGGGTTAGAGATACTTCAGTGGTAGAGGTTCTTTGCCTAGAAGAATGAAGCCCCAAGCACTGAAAAAGTGAAATAAAATACAGTTCCATGCCTTATCTCTTATTGCTTAAAGGTCCTTGGAGTCTCTCTTTGAGATCTCTTGCTCTTCCTTAAGGCACAGACTACATTAGCTGGGTCCAGGCTGCTCCATAAACAGCCTGCAGACACGCTCTTGTGCCTTTCTCAGCTTTGCCCTCACTGGGCAATGTGGGCCAGATTGATGATTGACCAAGACAGAACATCTCAGTGTTAACAAATATGTAGAAGTTTGTTTGCAGGGACCAGCTTCTCACTTGTCTCCAACACCCTGGCTCATATGTTATGTCACTCTTGCAGAGTGCCCAAACTCGAATCTGTTCTGTTAATGTATAACGAGTGCATCCCAGACTGTGTCTCACCAACGCAAGAGTGGAATATGGCTTAAAAGGAGCATGATGGGTTGGAGAGAGAGCTCAGAGGGTAACACACGTGCTGCATAAGCATAAGGAATACACATTACACTGATGAGTGTGCTTGAAGTAATATCAAGTGGACACACACACGAGAGAGAGAGAGAGAGAGAGAGAGAGAGAGAGAGAGAGATTGATTTAAAAAGTAAAACAGGCACATGGGCAAGAGAATCCAAACGTGCAGTCATGCAGTCTTGGCTCTGACATGTACAAAGTAGAGTCAGAGAATTGCTTAGCTTCAGTGTTTTCATTTGCAAAATGGGAGAAATAATACCGTGTGCTGGAGTTAGTGTAAGATCACTTACAACTCTGTTTGAGAGTAGGCCCTTCCCCATGCCAAAATAGCAGAGCTAGTTAAGGCTGTGATTTGTGTATGCTGTTTTTTTTTTTTTTGTTTTTTTAAACCCATGTGATACTTTGCCAATATTAAGTCAGACCTGTGTTCAGCTATGGTACTACCAACTGAGACCTTTCTTTCTTCCTTCCTTCCTTTCTTTTTATTGAAAAAAATTTAGAGACATTTCTTAAACTCTCTAAATTTCACCTTCTTTTTCTGCAAGATAGGGCTAATAGCCCTAACCTCACATGTTGTAAGCACATAAAGAAATTACCATATCAAAGGTATTATATAATCCAGGCTCTCCAAATTGTTGTGTTAAGGGTTATCATGGTATCTTTGTCAACTCTCTGGCTTCCTTCCATCCTGGAAGCAAGCAGAAAGTAATGGTTGCTTCTTAGAGTGGAAAGTCACCCGACCAAGGTTGCCAAGCACAGTAAGCAGATGATATTGAAAATCTAGCAAAACTTAACTTGAACTTGGGTTCCCTTGCTTACTGTCCAGTGACATACAGCTCATCTGTATGACCAAGACAGAACACCTCAGTGTTAACAAATATCTAGAAGTTTGCCTGGGTCAGTTTCTTAATATGTGACCCAGGGACAAAAGTCATTATACTTGCCCTGTTTGTGTCATTATGGACTGAGGACTTCTGGGAAAGTGGCTCACAAATAGTAAAGCCACCCATAATCATTTTTGTCATTGACACCCACATTTCTGTGGTACCCTCAAACTGAAGTGCTGAGGGGGATGACCTGGACTCCTCCACTGGCTTTCCCCTCAAGACCATATTATACAAGGAATTTAGTCTGAGGGCAGGTCACAATTTCTTTCTTTCTTTCTTTCTTTCTTTCTTTCTTTCTTTCTTTCTTTCTCTTTTTATGACTCTGACATTTTAAAAAACAAGTCCAGCAAACAGGCTGGTTCTCTCTTGTTTGATGTGGTCAAAATTCCTTATTGGTCATGTGACCTCTAACTCATTTCTTGATGTTCATTTTAAAAACACAAACAAACCTATTTAAGATCCCACTCACCCCCTACCTCCCTTTTTCAAGTTAACCTTGGAAAGTGTTGGGTTGACCAGAAGGTCTAGGTGGGGGCTCTCATCTTTCCAGGTACTAGTGTGAGAGACTGAGAATCTGAAAGACTCTAGGGAACAGGAAGAGGTCAATGAGGGAGCTGCATGTGTGATGGACCCTCTTCAGGTTTCCTGGTGCTCTCAGTGATACCTGGGTCTGCTTAGGATGAGAGAAGGTCTTTTCCTAAAAAAAAAAAAAAAAAAAATAGGGTGGTGGTGGCTTACATTTTTAATCCCACACTCGGAAGGCCGAGGCAGGAAGATCTCTGTGAGTTCAAGAGCCAGCCTGGTCTACAGAGTGAGTTCCAGGACACCAGGATTATGCAGAAAAACCTTGTCTCAAAAACAAAACAAAAATTAGAAATTATTTCAAATTTTTCATTACTATGAATGGTAAATTACTTTGAAAAAGTCTACATATCAAGCTGATTTTTATATATGATTATAAGAGGGCATTAGAAATATTTTTGATTAATATTGGGTTCAAAACGACACATTTTCACAGTGGTTTTTATTTAGTACTATTGAGAAAGTTCCATCCAGTGGGCTAATAGACACCTTTGTTAAATCAAAGGTGAGCCCCAGGTAGGATTTGATACTTTTTTACAACTATATACCAGGAAAGATGAAAACTAGGAAAAGAGATTAGTCGGGACAAATAAAAGAATTAAATACAGCAGTCGTAGACAAATACACATGCAAGAACTGGTCCGCTTCACTTATGAATCTGCTGTTAAAATGTGATGGTGAAACACAGTAGAGACGGGTTTAGTTGTTCTTAGTGGCATCAGCGCTTTGACTGAAGACGGAGGAGGAGGGAGGAAGGAGGGGGAGCAATTTTAAAGTATGGTGAAGATTTGGGGGGAAAGAAAATCTTAACTCCCCATACTCTTAGTAATTAATTAGTGTGGGGAAAGGCAGAAGGAGGTTAGAAAATGGTTCCCAGGGCAGACTGACCTACTTGAAGAACAAGTGGGTTAACCATTTCCGAGCTTCAGGATCTCAGGCAGGATGCATATCTACTCTTGGTCTCAGTTTTTCATCTGGGAAATGGGCATGTCAGAACTCTTGGGACTGCAGTGAGCTGATGCATGAGCAGGGCTCAGGGAGCAGTCTGCACTCCTTCCTGGTTCCTAGTCTACCTTCCCTGGGGAGTCCTAGGGCATTGCCTCGGTTTTATTTTTAGCAGTCACCTATCTCTAGCATCAATCACATAAAAGGTAGGAAATCAGGACGGAGGGCACCTGAATAGTGAGCAGGTGACAGTCATGTAACACACGAACAGAAGGACTTGTCAATCAAGCTGGCACCTCAAAGAATGGACAGATACCATGGCCATGAGGACTGAGCCCTGACTGTCACTGGCCTCCCCTCCACTTCTAGAACGGAGTCTGCCCCACTGTTTAACTTTGGTCGTTAGGTGAATGGATGAGTTGCTGAGTGGTAGCATTCTGGAAACAGCCCTCCCTTCGTGGTTTAACCCCACTCACGCTGCCCTTCTTTTTCCTCTCCAGCAGATCACTGTCTCAGGAGGAGGACTGCCCCCCGTCAGCACCTTGACGAATATCCACAGCCTCTCCCATCACAATCCCCAGCAATCTCAAAACCTCATCATGACCCCCTTGTCTGGAGTCATGGCCATTGCACAGAGTAAGTTCCACTCTTTGTCAGTAAACCTGCGGGCAGGGAGAAAAACGAAAAGCAAATCAGAGCAACAGAAACAAAAGGATCCTGTGAGACCCCATCCCCACCGCCGCACCTAGAGGATTTTTCAGGGTAGGGTGGCTGAGACAGGGCATCACTATCAAGCTGGCCTTGAACCTGCAGCCATCTTCCTGCCTTTGCCTCGTGACTAGGGTCACAGACATGCCCAGTTGTGCTCAGCACACTTGTAGATTGGATTTTATTTTTTTGACTCCTTTCTCTCTCCTCTACCATATCTATCGTACATTTATCCTACAAGAGATATTTTTCTAATGGCTTTGAATCCAGGTCACATTTTACTAGTTGTGCAGTTAGTTCAAATTGCTATACTTTCTGGGGTTGGAGTTTCTCATCTATAAAATGAGTTGTTAGCATTATGCAGTGATAAGGAATATAGACACACTTGTAAATCTGGAAAGCAAGACCTCTCATAACTTTGGCTTGTACGTTTGTTTCCTGTTCATTCCTAAACCTGTGTATTGTCTTGTGGGGTTGGTGAAGATGGAGCAAGGCTTTGATGGGTCTCTGAAGAAGTCATTTTATGCCATAGACAAGTCCTATGAAAATACAGAGGACGTAAAGAGGGTCACTGACCTCTCTGAGCTTTCTAAATTTTAAAGAGAAGTAGATTGTTTAGCACACGCCTGAAGGTGGGTGGTGGGTGAGGTCCCTTTAGCTCCAGGAGCTCTGTTCTGCAGCCAGCCTTGCTCCATCAGAGGTGAGCCATTGCCGGCTGTGGGAAGGCAGGCTATCTTAGAGGTTTGGGACATTTTCCAGCTTCACTGTCACTGAATATCTGAAGGTTTAAACACTTTTCTGCTTCACCGTGACCACCCAGGCAAAGCCATTGTTCTTAGAATCATCCTTGAGACCTGAGATCTTCCTCAGATGGATCCAGAGATACCTGAACGTGGCATGTTGGTTAATTTTTCAACTTTGCATTGCCCCATGGTCCAGGGCCCCATGCGGATTGCTTCCTTGTCTTGTTCCTGCATTTTGCTCCCCTCCCTTCCTGTCTCCTAAGAACTGGAATTGTATAAGAGAATGGCTTAGGCCTCCTCTGAGGGCAGAGAGGGCAGGGACCATTGAAAGCCCAGGAATTTATTGAATGACTTTGTGGAGCTCTCAGCCAATCCTTAGCTGCTGGGATGGAACTACACTCTGCATTTACTTTTGCAGAAGGGAAATGGGAATAAAGAGATCTGTAGGAGATTTATGAAGTTAAAAGTTACATCAGAGTCAATTCCATTTCGCTGACCCTCTGGTAAACAGGCTACTACAGCAACCAAACTAACACCAGGACTTGGATGAAGAATGAGATGCTAGCTAGGCAGTGGTGGCGCACGCCTTTAATCCCAGCACTCGGAGGCAGAGGCAGGTGGATCTCTGTGAGTTCAAGGTCAGCCTGGTCTCCAAGAGCTAGTTCCAGGACAGGCACCAAAGCTACACAGAGAAACCCTGTCTCAGCAGGGAGGAGGGGAATGAGATGCCTAAAACCAGCTTGTTTACCTTCCTCAAGAGTTCATGGGGTTGGGGGAGATGACTCAGCAGGTAAAAGTGCTTGTATGCCACCAAGTCTGATGACCTGAGTTTAATCCCCAGAACCTACCTAAAGGTGGAAAGAAGGAACCAACTCCTGCAAGTTGTCCTTTGACCTTTACAGGTACATGCCTGCACACGCACACACACACACACACACTACAAAAAGAAAAAGGCCTGTTGGTGAGCTATCCTTTTCCTTATTTCTTCAAACAAAATAATACACAAATTGCCCCACTTCCTTTTTTTCCATACCAAGCATTGACTAAGACACACCCTCAACTGTATTAACTTAGGTGCTGCCTGAACTACAGCTTTGCCTAGGGCCATGCTGCATTTTCCACATTTGTTCTCCCCATCCTGTGCACCCATGCATCTCAGCCTCCTCACAGTGTCTCCTGCATCATGCAGACAGGGTGCACACTGACCTTAGGTACAGGTGTGCATGTGCACTGGGGTCGACAGAGCATAAAGAAGGGTGAGGATTGCCAGGAAGTTTGGCTGAGACCCAGTCAGTTAGAGAGAAGTTTCTTGTTTTCTCCTGTGTTCGGGTAGTGGTAGGGGCTCTTTTAGCACTGCAGGACTCTGGACAAGTAGCTTGTCACTGCCAAATCCTCATTATCTCTGCTTCTGGATGAAAGAGGCCAAGAATCACACACAATGGGGGAGCTAGGATGACACAGAGGTTCTCGGACGTGCACCAGAAGCACACTGGGATCTTAGACTGTCGAAAATGAGATTCTTGGGCCCCACCTCTGCAGGTTTTGACTCATTGAGTCTTGGGCGGGGCTCAAGAATGTATATTCCTTGATGAGGTCTCCTGGGTGGGTCTAAGGCTCAGGAGTGTTTCCGAATTGTGCCCTCCAATGTCATCCAGTCTAGATTCTTTTCTGGGCACAGATTTTCCTACGAGAGTAGTGGGCATGGGATCCTGGATAAACAGAGAATTCATAGGATTTCCTGGGAGCCATAGGCCACCAGTAACAGGAGGAAAATTGAAATAGAGTATCGGGATGTCAGGCGAGATGCACACTTGGGGAGAAGCTGAGTCCCCCAAGGAGGTAATAGTCTAGTGATATTCTGAGTGTGAGCAGAAGCCCCTCACCCATCAAGTCCCACCCAGGGGAAGCAAGAAGAGGGTTATCTGTTTTTCCTTTCTGTTCAAGGGTCTCACCTTTTAACTTTCTGATAACAGTATCTGCTAGAGCTCCAACTAGGCAATTGTTAAAGACTTTGTGCTGTCTCCCTGGAGGACTTCCCACAAAACTGCTTGCAGGAAAGCTCTCCAGATCTTCCCTCTGCACTTACCTATAACCGGCCCTCTTTTGGATCCCTTGTTCATCACATCCCCCACCCCTGAATCCCAGAAAGCATGGACTAAGGGACATTGGCAGCTCAGGGACAGAGACTAGGGGATCTTCTCTGCTCATCCTCTGGCCTCTGCTCTGATCCTATCTCATCTTCTTCATTGTTATACCAGATAGCAACTAGAGCATGGAGACAAGGAGACCCAGGCCTTGCAGTAGTGGCTGGGGTTCAAAGGAAGTCTCGGGATGCAGGCCTGATACCAGAACACAGAGGTGGTCCTCATGTCCCCAGAACAGAAAGAAGGCCTGCCCTACTGTCACATCTTTGACTTACTGCTTCCTCCTCCAACCTAGTTCTTTGGGTACCAAAAGCTCTAGCATATGTCTACTTCATAGACAGGCTGAGTTCTGTTTTCTTTCTCTCTCTGCAACTGTTAACAGAGCCAGTTCAACCTCTTCCAGGGGCCTTGTGGGCTCTGTTGTGCATCCTCAGACTCAGTCCTTCTGGACCTGTGGAAGAAGGTGTGGTTTCCTTTGACCTGAGGTTGTGGGAGTGGAGGAGGGGAATGGGAAGGGGGGTCTGTGGAGGCAGAAGGGGCTGCTGCATACTGCTGCCCCCTATTGGAAGGACAGGTCTGGGTGATAAGCCATATCCAAAAGTAGACATCTTAACAGACACCAGGGCAGACTTCTCATAGTCTAGCATGGGTGGAGCCAGCAAACAAAGTCAGCTTTCCCAGGATTCTGGTGACCTCAAAGGAGCTGAATTTGGGAGATCATCGGATGATTTGGAGAGACCCTCAGGTTTCAGAAATTTTTATCTTTCGGGTCTCGGTTCCCTTGTTTGTAAAGTCATTTTCTGTGCAGTCTCTTCCTTCACAGGCTCCGCTCAGTGACATGCACACTGAGCAGAGCGAGGCCCCGTCTATGACTGATGCTGCCCGTCACGTCTGTTCATCCCTGGTACCACTCTGACTCTTCTCCCTTGCCCCTACAGGCCTCAACACCTCCCAAGCCCAGAGTGTTCCAGTCATCAACAGTGTGGCCAGCAGCCTGGCAGCCCTCCAGCCTGTTCAGTTCTCCCAACAGCTGCACAGCCCTCACCAGCAGCCCCTCATGCAGCAGAGCCCAGGCAGCCACATGGCCCAGCAGCCCTTCATGGCTGCGGTGACTCAGCTACAGAACTCGCACAGTAAGGACACAAGCATGCTGGGGTTGGAAGTTTCTTGGAAGATTACTGGCTCAGCTCTTGGGGTGTCGTTCTTGCTTTTCTGTCCTCTTTCCTGGCCCCAAGACTTCAAGTGGGGAAGTTTGCAGAGGAAAACAGAGGCCTACCATCAAAGGGGCGTTGGCAAAGCACGTGGAACACACAGAACAGTTTCTCATCCCAGCCCCTGATGGTCACAGTTGGCCTGCAACTCGTGATCTATTTGCCTCTCTGAAACAGATGAATTTTCTGGAGTTCTAAGTGCCCACAGCTTACAAACTCTGGAAATCTCTAATTGAAAGCCATAAAGCTTGGGGTGGAGATAAAGTTTGGTGCTGAAGCATGCACTTAAGAGGCACAAGTTCAATCCCTGCTGAACAGGGATTTTGAAGACAAAACAGACAAAGGGCTAGAGAGAGAGCACAGTCAGTGAAGCGGCTTGTTGAGCGAGCATGAGAATCTGAGCTTGGATCGCTAGGATCAAAAATCTGGATATGGTGACATGGGCCTACAATCCTAGCTCCAGGGAGTGGTGACAGGTAGATCTCTGGGGCTCACTGGCCAGCAGTTTAGCATACTTGGTGAGTTCAGGCCAGTGGAAGATCCTGTCCCAAAAAACAACACAGATCACACCAGAGGAGCCACAACTAAGATCACCTCTAACCTACATATACATGTATGCAGGCAGGCACCCACACCCATACATTCATGTGAGATCACCTCTGACCTACATATACATGCATGCAGGTAGGCACACAGACCCATACATTTATGTGTACCCACACATTCATGAACGTATATACAACATAAAATCCAAGCAAATTGCCATCAACCAACATGGAAAATAATCACCTGTCCTCTACCAAGTCAAGGAGCACCAGAGTCTCTGCCCTTTGCATGGGGTCCCCACATTCCGCTTTTATACCTTCCTATGTTTACCTATCCCTGCTTTCCATCCTGGCCCCAGGCCTTCCACTATTCTGGCCAAGTCTAGCTACAGCACCAATTTTCAAGTTAAGGAGGGCATTAAAGAAGGGATGGACATCTTGCCTGTTTCAGGAAGTATCTAGACTAGACTAGTCTTAAACAGCTATGTAGCCACCGGCTACTCTGAGTCTCATTTTCTTTGTGCATAAAACAGGAATAGTGGCCTGTTAGTGGTGGCACATGCCTTTAATACCAACACTCAGGAGGCAGAGGCAGGCAGGTCTCTGTGAGTTCGAGGCCAGCCTGGTCTACAAGACCTAATTCTAGGACAGGATCCAAAGCTACAGAAAAAGCCTGTCTCGAGAAACCAAAAAAATAAATAAATAAAAATAAAAAATAAAGGAACAGTGTGGTCATGGAGTAATTATGAACATGAAATAAAAATGTGGGTGACCTGCCTTTCATAAGCATAAAGTGTTGCAGAAACGCGTGTTTACTAAGTCACTCTTAAGAGGCAAGGAGGGCAAAGGGGATCAGAGTCGTTTCTCCAGCTGCTGTGGACAAATGGCAGGTCTGAAGCTGAAAATGTGGTTCAGCCTTCTCTCCTTGGGGCTCAATCCTGACTCAGGCCTGCAGGGCTGGTTTTTAAACAGCACCCCACATTCCAATCACATATCTTTGACTTTTAGAACTCTGCCGCAGCCTGCAGTGGAGTCTGGGACTCAGGTGGGCCTCACTTGCCTTCCTCTAGGGTCTGGCACTATGTTCCCTACTCCCCGTGCAGGCCTGGGTGGCACCACAGTATCCCAGCAGACCTGACTAGTCATCAGATGAGCTGAGGGGGGCTAGACCAGGAAATAACCAGAAGACAGTGACCTTCACCTCCATTTCACACTGGAGGCCTCCTTGGTAGGGTTCATGTTTTGGGAACATGCTAGTCCCTCCCTCGTGGCCAAGCACCCACATGCTTTCATTAGTTAGTCAGGTGACCTAAGAGCTACATGATTCTTATGGATAGCTAGCATGCATCACAAGGTTCCACATGTGGTAGGTCAGTACTAAAACAACTAAATATTGAGTCACATGCTCTTGGAGGTCTTATTCGAGTCAAGTCTCCCTTTGTTTATCCTTCATATTTCTGTGATGTCATAAGGCTTTGATATTGCAGTGAAACGGGAATAGCTCAGGATACAGTTAATCACACATGCATCTAATTACTGTTGTTAATCAGTCTTCAACTCAGGGAGGAAGCCTGAAATTTGAATTGTGGCAGAAACAGTAAGAGCACACCTGGGCAGTTGCTTCGTGTTATCCAGGAGGTATACTCCATATGCCCAAGGTCGCTTGTTGATGCTTTGGTGCCGAATAGTTTACCCAAAGGCAGGGAAACAGAAGTGTGCACAAGGTATATATTTAGCTCAAAGCAGCTTAAATATGATTATTCTCCTACAATAGATGTCATCCTTATCTTCTAAGGGAGGAGACCAAGCTGAGATTAAGTACCTTGAATAAAGAACCAGGATTTTTCCATAGGAGAAATAGGAGCTACGGCATGGCTTATGGTGGTTTCGTGACTGTGTGGATACATTGAGTTTGTCTTCTCTCTGTCTCTCCAGTGTACACCCATAAACAGGAACCCCCTCAGTATTCCCACACCTCCCGGTTTCCATCTGCGATGGTGGTCACAGATACCAGTAGCATCAATACCCTCACCAGCATGTCTTCCAGTAAACAGGTAATGCCAACAGGATGGGACCAGGGTGTGCATGTGTGTGTGTTCATATGATGACTGCGACTGTTAAGGTACCAATGGAGTGAGTATATACTCAGTAATGGTTTCATTCTTGTGAGACTCTTCTTCAGTCACCTGCTAAAGAGAGCCCCTGAGGTCAGAGGGCAAAACAGATGGGCCCCAGGCCAAAAAGGCTTATTGCTCCCCAACAAGAGTGTTAAAGGAAGACTGGAGTGGGATGAGTCAGTGGAGTCCAGATGACATAGCGCTGTTAGACTCTAGAATTGAGCATTCCTGACTGGGGTGGTTGATGATCCATAGAAAGGGTTTTTCCAGGAGGGGATGGGAAGGTCAGGATGTCTGTTGAGTTGCCAGCTTTGCAGAGGTGGTCAGTGGGGAAAGAGAAAGGTGGATGGGGCCTTGGGGCTGATTCTCTTGGTCTAGGACACATACTACCCCCAGGCTATAAGCCCAGGAATAACCTAATTGTGCTAACCTTTCAAGACTCCCCAGTAGACAGCGTGACTTTTTCAGAGGTCTGTGCCCATTCCATGGTTTATTAAGAAACTCAAATTCGGGCTGGAGAGATGGCTCAGCCGTTAAAGGCTAGGCTCACAACCAAAAATATAAGAAACTCAAATTCAACTTCCTGGTGCACAGAAAGTGGGGGGGATCTGGCAGCTTAGTCACTGCCTCAGAGGATGAGTAATCCGCACCTCCCAAAGAAGGGATGGAGTAATACAGACAACGAGCCAACAGGGAGGGCTGTCGCTCAGACAACTGGACAGGACACGGAGAACTAGAAAACAGAACAAGGTGTCTGAACACAGTTGTGGATTCCAGAGTAACACAATAAGACCTTTCAGCAGCCAGGATCTATGTACTGTGGGAACTGTGTGGCCTCTATCGATTGCTAGATAAGGAGGCAACAACCTTGAACTTCATGTCAGAAGCACCCATCAAGGTTTGATCTTGTTGATCGGCTCCCCCACCCCTGAGCCTCGTAAGTCACACCTCACACACTGCTACAAGCTTCTGATCAGATTCTTTCATGAGCCTCGACTCAGCTTCCTCTGGCCCTAGAGCAGTGGTTCTCAACCTGTGGGTCACAACCCCTTTGGGGGATAAGCATCCTTTTCACAGGGACCACTTATCAGATATCCCGCATCTCAGATATTTATGTGACGATTCATAACAGTAGCAAAGTTAGTTATGAAGTGGTAATGAAATAATTTTATGGTTGGGGGTCACTATAATATGAGGAACTGAAGTAAAGGGGCGCAGCACTAGGAAAGTTGGGAACCACTGCCCTAGAGTGAAGCAGGGCGGGTTCTGCTGCTTTATTTGAGCGTTTGTTTCGTCATCTTGAAAATGACAGCTGTACCTTCTACTTGTTTCAAGGATTTGGAGAGGTCGTGCATATTAAGTGCCTGGTATATCTTGGATACCAAACACATAGTTTGGGTTGCTGGGCTCCAAAATTAGAAGTAGAAGGAGAGGTGTGTGGGACCCTCTCTACCACTCTTCTCTCACCCAATAGACAATTAAAAGACAACCCTCCGTTGCCCTGCCCGTCGACTCTTGACTCCCGTGCCATTTCCCACTCTTTGTAGCCATCAAGGAGAACATTTATCTGTGCTCACCAATCCCAGTCGAGGGGCAGCCAGGCGCAGCAGCCCTCCTTGGGAATGCCTTCCTCTTTTAAAGGGTTATCCATCCATCTACCGCTTGGGCAGCCCTAGACAGGGAGGTAATTAATTATCCCTGTCTTTCCCACATTGACTTTGATGCTTGCTTGTTGAAACAAGTCCTCTGGATTCAGGAAATAGTCTCTTAATCTGCTTCAAGAAGCTCCCAGAGATGCTGCCATCACCCCCACGTGACTTCTGCCCTCCACTGGGCAGAGTGGCTAGCCAACCTTGAAGCTATATGAGCAGCTTCCTTGATCTGTTATGAAGTTGGCTCTGTAGTCCAAAACATCTCACAAGTGACCACACCCTTATCTCTGCAACACTGAAGATACTTATAATGCTAATAAGAATTATTTAAAAATTCTCAGGTGGCCATGATGGTACATGCTTGTAATAGCAGGATGTAGGAGGCTGAGGCAAGAGGAGCATGGTCTCAAAAGAAAAAAATGTAATGCTTTATAATTTATACCTTTCTCTGGTGAATATCATCCTTTTCGTCCAATTGTGGTCTTCTAATTTCAAAGACACACACTGAAACCCAGAGTGGAAAGTGACCTACCCAAGGTCATGCAGATGACTTCAGTTTTTTATTCCAAATCCTGGACTCTTGCCATTTAAACACCTATGCTCTCTCCTGAAGTGCCCATGGCAATCGTCAATGCTTTTGTTATTGTAAGAGGTTTAGAACGGGGGGGGGGGGGGGGGGGGGGGGGGGGGGGGGGGGCGACGACAAAGCATGGGTGCTAAGTTCCAAACAGAAAACTTCCTTAAGTTCCAAACACAAAACTTCCTTCGAACCAAAGCAGCAGGAAGAACAGAAGAGGGCAGACTGAGGCGAAGGTAGTCACACCCCGGGTCCCGAGGCACCGGGGACATGAGCAGCTTTTGTTCTTTCTTCGTTTTAAAGTATCGTTCTCCATGAGCAGACAGCATTCTTGTAAAGGAGTGCTGACAGAAGAAGGAATGTACAAGGAGAGAGATAGTTTCAAACTATTGCTAGGTGTTAGAGCATGTGAGATAGATGGGAGAAAATGAGTCCTGGGTCAAGTATGTTCCAGGATGCTAGTTTAAACAGAGCCTGCTGGGAAGGGCTTCTCAGAACAGTCCATGTGCTGGTTTGTGTGTGGAACCAGCAACGAGTGCCTGCCGTGGCTGGGTCATGGAGACACACCCTGGACAATGCTATTTTACAGGCATTGTATGGTGGCAGGAAAAGCCAGGACACCTGAGTTCATTCAGACTCCACCAGCCCCTGCTGTGTGAGCTCGGGCAGCTTTTCCCCCGTGAAGACTGTAAAACTGTTTCTTGCTTTATAAATGGGGAAGCTCTACCCTGTCTCACAAGTGCCTAACAGGGTGTCAGGGCATAGTCAAGAGCAGAGGAAGCTCCCTCTCTATTCCTTCTTCTGTCTGTGCTCCTTTATGAGCCCATTGTCTCCCCTTCTGACTTCTTCAGCATCTACCTCAGTGGTTGGTCTCTATGTGGTTATAGGAGACTCTGGCAACAACATGTTTTCCAGATTATGGTCCTCTCTCCCAAAGGCTCATCATCTTGGATCTAGGCCCTAGCTCACTGTTTTCCTTGCTGCTAACAAATAAGTACTCTGTTTCCTACCTTCTAGCAAAAAACAAACAAACAAACAAACAAAAACCAGGTAGTTCAGGAACCACCACCCATAGTACCCAGGTTTGCCAAAATTGGGCCATGGTGCATGTTCAGTGGATGGATGGATCAATCAATAAATGAGGGAATGGATTCAGAACTGGTACTTTTTAGTACCTTCAATTTCCAACAAACATCCAAGCTACTGTTCTACCATATAGTATCTGGCTAACTCTCCTACTCCGGCAAGGTAGATATTTTTATACAGAAATCCAAGGCTCAAAGATGAAGAGGGAGATGAATAATTTCACACAATTGTAAACTCCACTGCTCTCACCTCCCAAGACCTCTCCCCCCACCCCCGCCCTCTCTCTCTCTCTGTCTCTCTCTCCCTCTCTCTCTCTTCCTTCCCTCCTTCCTTCCTTTCTTTTGAGTTGATGATTTGAGTGCTTTGGATAGCCTCTGAAGCAATTGCCGCTTTCCTGGAAGATGGAAAAGAGCATGTTTATGTGTTAGCAGAAGGGGAACAGTGATTGGGAACCTAGATCCAAGAGGAAGGATCTTTGGTTGGCTTGAAACTCACTGCACAGACAAGCCTGGCATCAATTTTGCAGTGATATTCCTTCCTCTGCTTCCCAAGTGCTGTTTACAGCCGTGTGCTGCCGTACTTGGCTTCTGATAGCTATGCATGCTTACGCACCATAATAATGGTTCAGGGTTGTGTATGTATAAGGAAGGCTAAATCTAGACTGTGAACTTGTAACTGTCAGATTCCAGTACTTACTGTTGCTACTACAGACCTGCCTCAGGGCCCTCCAGGATGGGGTTTCAGGAATCATTGGCTGCCCTTCTGTAGCTCCTGCCATCTGTCCTTTCCAGAGAATTTATCTCTTCCTCTTCAACTGTTGGGTGTTGTGAGTTATGTTCTGGGAAGGTATGTGTCTGGGCTCCTGTATAGCAGAGACTACACAAGAAATGACTTCAGTCACAACCAGAGTGTGCAGGCTGTGAGCTGCTCCTGCTCCCATAGCTCTCTCCACCCACCCCTTCACTTCCTAGTTTACGGAGAGGTCAAGAGAAGGTGGGCTGCTTCGTTGAGTCCTCTGCAGCTGGCCCTTCTTGTCAGTTGTTCTTCATCGTTGGGGTGAGGAGAGCAAAATGGTCTGATGGCTAGCAGTGCTAAGCCTGGGAGTTGGCCAGATCAAGACTCAAAATTGTACTACCTTCTATCCTTATGCCCTTGGGGAATATGTCAAGCCTCAGTTTCCTTCTATATACAATGAAATCTCTTTCATGGGATCATTGCAAGGACTGATTGCAAGAAGCCCTCAGTAGAATATATCCCTCTGTGTTTGACCCAAGGAAAAATCCAGTCCATGGAAGCTGGGTCACATCTGGTTTCTCTTGCTAGTGACTCTGTCTCCAGAGCATCAGAAAGAGGTTTACAAATGACCAAGAACAATTATTTCCCCCTATAGTCTCACTCAGTTTTTTTTATAAAGCTGTATCTATTTTTGTTTTATGTGTTAGTGTTTTGCCTATGCGTATCTCTGCACCATGTGCATGTAGTGCTCAAGGACGCCAAAGAGGTGTTGAGTTCCCTGGGACTGGAGCCCTACGTGCCATATGGGTGCTGGGAACTGAACTTCAGTCCTTTGTAAGAGAAGCAAGTGCTCCTAACCTCTGAAGCTGATGCTCCACACCACTCCCATGGGTACCAACTTAGCCCAAGCTCAGGCTTCTCTTGTCTCTAGCTGATCTCTTTCAATGGCCCTTGACTCCCACTTCTACTCTTCCACACAACAATGTGGTCTGATTGCAGCAGCCAGAATGATCTCTTCAAAAGAAAACTCAAGCCTGTGCCTCCCTGTCAAAGCTCCCCAATAGGTTTCCATAGCAACCAAATGAAGAGGGGAGTTATAAGGCTCTGGGTGATCAGGCTGCCCCCGCTGCTGCCACCGCTGCTGCTGCTGCTATCATCTCCATAATTTTTTCTGCTCCTTCTTTGTTCATTGGGCTTCAGTGGAACAAGGGACTTACAACAGCCAACAAGTGATCACACTCAGTATTGTGCATTTAGCCTCGTCTGCCTGGAAAACACTTTGTGAGACTTGACATGCTTGTTCCTTCATTTAATTCAATTCACGTGTCACTGCCTCCCTGAATGAGTCCCCCTTCCCCTCAAGTCAGCCTAACTTACCAGGCTTGTTTTTGGAAGAGTATTCCTCTCCACCTAAGAGCTGGTGACTTAGGATATATGCATGTGACGTTTACTGTCATATTGTTCAAACTCACTAGAATGTAAACTGTATGAAATGCTAGGCCGGTCCTGTTAGCAGTTGCATGCTCTGGACGCACAGCAGGCATTCAGCAATGGATTGAATGGATAAATAACAACCGCCCACCTCAGAGCATAGACAGGCCAGCAGGATGGCTCAGCAGGTAAAGACAAGTGACCTGAGTAGATCCCCAGCACCCGCGTGGTGGGAAGGGAGAACTGACTTATGCAAGGCATCTTCTGACCTCCACACACAAGCTGTGGCATGTGCAAGTCTATGCACTTGCCATAAATGAATGTTGAGAACTGATGCGAGATAGAAGGCTGTGTAAGCAAAGCCGAAGCAGTGTCTGCACACAGTGGAACTGCAGCACGCTTTAGCCACCACCATTATGTAACAAACCGGCAGAGAATGAAGGCCTCAGCCACCACACCTCTCAGACAGAAGGTCATACAATGATCCTCTGAGCCGGGCCCCCCATGGAACTGGGTGTGCTAGGACCCCAGCGCACACCTTATCAGATGTTTATGTTTAGACTCCGAGGGGAGCAAATAATTCCAGTCCCCTTGACAACATTTAGGGCTTTGCCACCATTTTATTATGTGAGCAAACATCTGATAGCTGGGAAGTCCATCCCTAATGACAGGCCATAGAATCTCACTGGCGTCTCCTTATCTGCCCTTCTTGTTTGCTCTTCTACTGAAACCTGCGAGGTCACAAGCCATTTTCTCTCTCTTCCACCTGAAATCTGAAAATTGGAAGGAAAAGGGGAGGGGCTGATATTGGGAAGTAAAGAGACTCGAGAGTGGGGGTGGGCAGAGGCAAGAAGAGGAGGCAAAGGGTATCGGAGGATCCTGAGCGAGGCCTCAAGAATGTAGAAGGACCAGAAACCCAACTCCTGACACAAATGCATAGCTCAGGCCCCCTCAGGAGCAGCAGGAACAGAGGAAGGGGCCTGTCCTGGACGTTATTAATAATGACCACGCAAACACCATGGAGGCAGCATCACCTGTACTAATGCAACCAAGCCCACTGTAGCTTCCCTTCCATAGAGGAGGAAACTGAAGCACAAAGACTAATTTGACTGAGAACAAAGGCTAAGTAGAAAGAATGCTCTTAGCCCCCCATTCATGCTGGAGGTCACCCAAAACCAACCTAAGGCTCGGTTCCAGTCTTCCCTGTTCTGAACCATTGGGCCAGTCCAGCTTACACAGAACCTTGATTTTTCTAAATATGTCATGACGTTGCGATGACCTCATGGGGTCGTAGTTGAGAGCCCTGATTAGTAAGAAAATAAAGGGATAATAGGGCTGTGTTTATAGAGTTCATGGGTGTGATGCGTGTATGTTTGAAGGGAGCATCTTGCGAGAACAAGCCACTAGGCCGAAAGGAAAACTTTCAATGCTAACAAAAATGAAAGGGTGGTAAGGAAAGGAAGGGGAAACATGAGTCTGAAAGAGGAGCCCTGGTTCTCTGAAATAATCACAGGAGAGCCCTGGGCTCCAGAAGGGGAGGCTGCCTCACATGGGTCCTATGGCCCCTCCCAGAGGGTGTCTCCAGACACCCTGAGGTCTCCTTCCCTGGCCCACCCAGATGTGTGGCATCAAACACCTTCAGCCCTCGACTTCTTTTCCTAATGGTAACACCCTTTAAAAGTTCTTTCTATTTTAATTAATTTACTCTTATTTCGCATGGCCTCATTTGCCTGCCTGTATGTTTGTGTGAAGTTTCAGATCACCTGAACCTGGAGCTACAGGCAGTTATGAGCTGCCACGTGGGTGCTGGGAGTTGAACCCAAGTTCTCTGGAAGAGCAGGCCAGTGCTCTTAACTACTCAACCCTCTCTCTAGCTCCATCCTTGAAAGTTCGTATGATTTTCAAAGCCCTCTCCCTGGTGGAAACTTTGAGTAGAGGGACATTTTCTCACCCGCTATGGCTTCGCTGCTTCTGGTAGCTCAACCATGTCACAGAGCCTGAGGAGTTCTTAGACATACACACTTCTGGGGCTGGCAAGGTGGCTCAGCTGGTGAAGGAGCTTGTGGCCAAGCCCATCAGCCTGAGTTTGATCCTGGAACTCACATAGTCGAAGGGGAGAACACACTCATGCGAGTTGTCCTCTGGCCTCCACATGTGCACTGTGAGTGCCCCCCACACAAATAAATCAATGTAAATGTGCAAACTCCTAGGCCTGAAAATTGGAAATGGGTCAATGTTTTGGCAGGATCCTTGTCCTGGTTGTTCCGTCCAAGTTTGGGAAACCGTGGTTTAGGGTGCTGTACAGGCTTAGGAAGACTTTCACAAGAAGCCTAGAACTCCCCACCCTGCTGTTGTGTGATCTCCCTGAGCACTGTGTAAAAAACACCCACAAATATTTCAGGGTCTCCAGCAATGCTTTCTTTCCTCAGCAGTGCCAAGGAAAGCTTTCCCACAGGGACTGTGTTTCTGCAACCCCATTCCAGCCCCCCACCTCCAGGTCCTTTGCTGACTGAGTTGCATGCATGTCTGCTCCCTTGGAGAAGCTAAACTGATGGCCTGCGTGCACACGGCTAAACCCTCTCTCCCCTCTCTCTTCCTCTGCAGTGTCCACTTCAAGCCTGGTGATGCCTGTGTAACTACCCACTTTGTGTGCAGCGGCAAGGACCCTATTTTCCACACCATCAAGTCTCTCTGGGCAGCTGTCGAAGAAAAGCTTAGTGACCCGATGAGCACCCGGGAGCCCAGGAGAGGTTCCCGCTTACCTGTCACCCTGCAGACACTTTGAACAACCTGCTCTCTCGGGGTGCAGCCTGAAGCCCAGCTTCCCTTCTCCGCAGTATTGTCTTGACGACTCCTGAGTGAGTGCTCCTTTCTCCCAGAGGTGGCTGGTGCACCACGGTGCAACAGGAAGCGAGAAAACCGTGGAGTCTACGCCGCAATTCGTCGAACAAACTGATGCAAAAACTTGAATCTGTTACTGAAATGACAAGGAGGACCGAGGAGGATGTGTGCTATTGAACTGAGCCAGACCCTGTAAATACTGACAGACTCCCTTCCCCATCCCAGATGATCTCGAGATTTCTTCTAAAGAAGTAAATTTGTCCAATGCGTGTAAACTATAAACTATTGTAATTAAGTGCAATTTCCCTTCCAGGTATCTCCCCCGACCCTGTATATAATACTAAAGTGTCTATCACTTTTCTTTGTAAAGGTCAGAGTTGGAATCCCATGAGTAACTTGTTCCCTTCCCCCCTCCCCATGGAAAAACACCTGCAGTGGGAAATGAATCTCTTCACCACCCCACCGGCCACAGGGATGGCATACTGTGGATAGACTGCCAGCTTGCTCTGCTCTCCTGATGTTAAGACACATCTCTGGATCTCTAGAGGAGTGAGACATTAGTGGCGGCCTGATGCCCTAGCTTCCTGCAGGCCTGGGGCTCAGCCAGTGGATCCTCCAAGAAATCCCAGGACAGGGATGCCTTCTGGCTGACAGCCATCTCAGGAAGCCTCTCATTAAAGCAATTTATTTTGTCACTGTGCAAAGTCTCATGTTTCTCATACCTCTTCCCCTGCTATGGTTTCACCGAGAACCCCTGGCCTGATCTCTGAGATTCCCCAGTGAGTCCACTGAAAACACTGTGTGTCCACTGGACTAGTCTGCACTCGGGTCGTCTTCCCCGAGTGTTCATGTTAACTTTCTCACACTTTCATGTGGGAAAACAGTTATTGCACCTTCAGACATCACAGCGACAAGGTCATAGAGCCAAGTCTGGGCCACCTGTGGTCCTAAAGACAAAACGTAGGGGAGAAAAATGTGGTAGGAAAATTTCTAAAATCTCATTTTAAGCATTAATTCTAGACTTCTTCCTGCCTTCTTGGCCTCCCATAGGACTGTCTGGGCCCAGAGAAGGGGCTTTTGTGGATGCCACCACCTCCTTGGTCTTCCCTCTGTTGAGGATACTAATGAATTCAATGCTGACAGAGGAGGAAGGACCCTGCCCTGGCCTCAGTTCTGCCACCTCTTCTATAGCCAGTCCTGCTGACCTGTGCTTCTTCTATTTTCCAACGAAATATTTCCCAGAGAAAGTATAGGCAAGAAAACAAATCCCTGGGTGGCAGGGTTTTCACATATTCCAATATAATGGGAAATGGCCATTCTCAGAGAACTGGGAAAATTTGCTGAGGACCTACTGTGTGCTCGTAGCAGGGGCAGATATAAAATACTGGTCCCTTACTGGTTTCCGGGTTGCCAGGACTGTGATTTGGGGTTGAAAAAGTTAAGAGGAAGTTCATAGTTATGTTGAGATGAAGCCAGGACAAAGGCAAGCCCTACACACACATAGATAGCAATGATCCCCTTGCACTACTCGAAGTAACCTAAAAGGACATGTCCAGGGTCCGGAAAGATGGCTCAGCTGTTAAGAGCACTTGTTGCTCATGCAGAGGGCCCAGCTTTAGTTCCTAGCACCCACATCAAGCTGCTCATAACCACCTCTAACTACAACTCCAGGGCCCCCCACACCCTCTTCTTGTCTCAGAGGGCATGGCATGCACATATAGACAAGCAGGCATGCACACATAGATAAAAGCTTGTTTAAAAGTTTTTAGAGGGCATGTCCAGTTCCAGAAAGAGCCAGGGAGTAAAGTCACGAGGCCTCAACCTTGGCTAGAGCCCTATAGCCAGATCACACTGTCTGCATTTGACAGTTAAGATTGTTTGGCGTGGTTGCAGTAACCCTGAGCACCTAGAGTCCTATTGACTCAGGAGGTCATCTGTACGAGGAGAGGGAGGGAGTTTAGTTAGGTACAGTCTTAACTTTTCTCAACAAAACCCTATTTGAACCAAGATATATAGACAGGAAACTGACAGTCCCTCAACACTAGCAGGCCCTTCCTAATGTCCCTTCACCAGCTGAAAGAGGGAGAGAGGTACCCACTGTAAGGGACTCCAGGTGGAAACGCCTCACCCATTCCTCCCTTACATACCAACATTCTCCAAGTTCCTTCTTTACCCACCAAGCACAAACTAACAGATGGTTTTTTTTTCTCCCAGGACCCACTCATGTTCTAGGGAGCATCCTGGGTTAGACCCTCTTCATTTTAACATCCATGGGCAGAAAATGAAATCCTTAGTGAAACCTGTCTCAAAGTGCACTAAACTGTTCTGAGCCCAGTGGTGGTGGCGTCTCCCCTCCCAAGGTAGAGATAGCTTGTCCTGTTTGCTGAATTCAGGTGGATAAGAATACAATGTAGTTGAGAATCTGAGCCCTCCACTCACGGTTGGGGGCAAGCCTTTGATAGACTTCTTGGAGTCCAGATAACTTGATTAGGATCAGCACCACGGTGATATATAAAACTGCTATGGTAGTAACGTACCTGATTTCTAAGGTCCTTTGAGGCTAATGTCAAAGGCTTGAAACTCTGAAACCTATTCGCACTGTATCGGTATACCTTCTTTCATCATAGAGTTTCCTGGGCTGGGCTGATGCTTCCGCCTGTCAATCAAGATCACCTGTGTGGTGCTGGGTATTTGGTTAAAATGCTTTTGTTCCTCTGGTATAAGGCAAATGAAGTGGTAAACTGAGGCTTAGAAAGAGCAAATCTAAGGAGGGAGGGCCTGCCTGGGGAGACTTCATCTCCCGCAGGGAAAGAAGATAAAATGGGACCTGAGGGAGGCTATGGAGAGCCCCAGGGGGTTAGAACTTGTCCCTATTGCTTAAATGGGGTTGGGGGCAGGGAACAGGGGTCCCAGGAAGACTCTGGGAGCCAGGAAAGGGCAAAGTCAGGAGGGGACGGGAGCCAGCTGGCTGATAGCTCCCTTTGAATCAGGGATTAAATTCATCAAAACCTCTGGAAAATTGTCAACAGCAGACTACGCAGGGAGAATGGCAGAGACATAGTTTCTCCCATCCCATCACAGGGCCACCATTCAGAACAAATAGCAATCAGCTGAACTAACTACCTCTCTGTCTCCTCCCTCCCCCCCTCTGTCTCCTCCCTCCCCCTCTCTGTCTCTCCCTCTCTTTTCTGTCTCCACCCTCCTCCTCTCTGTCTCTCCCTCTCCTGTCTCCTCCCTCCTCCTCTCTGTCTCTCCCTCTCTCTCCTGTCTCCTCCCTCCCCCTCTCTGTCTCTCCCTCTCTCCCCTCCTCTTCCTCCTCCGTGCAAGGGGTCGTTCCACTGTGCAAATACTGAATTGTCTGCTGAGACTTACAGCATGACTGCTTTATAGCTGAATCCTTGGAGTGTGCAGGACTTCACACACACACCTGGATGAACTCTTTTGCCTGGGTGTAGAAAGAGATTAAAAACAAAACAAAACAAAAAAAAAACACTTTCTAAGGTCAAAAGCAGAGTCACCCAAGTGACTCCGGGTGACTAAGGCTTGTGTGTGTGTGTATTTATGCCAGCACACCACAAAGGAAAGTTGAAGATGTTTCTTTTGTATTTTCTTTTCTCACTATATATATAAATTCCCAAAGGAAGATTCCTTTCCTGTGTCCTATTGTCTTGACAGCAGTAATAAAACAATACAAGTTGTTCTGGATTTGTTATGAAATGATATACAAAGTTAGGGGGGGATTTTGTTTTGTTTTTGTTTGTTGGTTGGTCTTTTGTTGTTGTTTCTTTTTTTGTAGTTGTTTTTGTTTTTAGAGACAAGATTTCTCTGGGTCATGCAATTTGCTCTGTAGACCAGGCTGGCCTCAAACTCAGAGACCTGCCTGCCTCTGCCTCCCAAGTGCTGGGATTAAAGGCATGCGCCACCACCGCCCGGCTTAAGTTTTTCAAAAAGACCAAAACAACCTACTATGAGGAAAGCAGGTGTGATTCTTGAGTCAGCATAAGACTTTGCGTGTACAGCTTTGCTTTTGAAACCATGTTGTCTAAAATGCTCCCTTCATTTATTCTAAAGGTATTTCCTGGGCTGGGGAGATGGCTCAGTTGGTAAAATTCTTGCCACATAAGCGTGAGGCCTTGAATTTGGATTCCCAGCACCCATGTAAAAAGCCATGTAGGTGCTAAGGAGACAGAGACAGGATTCCTGGAGCTTGCTCGACCTAGCCAATCAAGGAGCTCCAGATTCAGTGAGCGACTCTTTCTCAAAACTAAATGGGGGCTAAAGAGATGGCTCTGCAGTTAAGAGCACTAGCTGTTCTTCCAGAGGACCCAAGTTC
>JAQHUG010000027.1:12694873-12726442 GCA_028555095.1 Dicrostonyx torquatus | reverse complement strand
CTTCTGAGTTCTGGGATTAAAGGCATGCACCATCTGGCTGGTGCTGCACACCTTTAATCCAAATATGTGGGAGGCAGAGGTAGGTAGATCTCTGAGTTTGAAGCCACCCTGGTCTACATAGTGAGTTACAGAACAGTCATGGCTATAAAAGAGACCCTGACTCAAAAAAAGGGGGGGTGGGAGTGGGGAAAGCACTGAATGTCAGCCTCTGGCACCTGCACATGTGTTCATGCAAACATGCTCATAGGCCACTTCTCCCTGGAACTTCCATTTGACTGGGATGGAGCCAACAATAACTGGATAATCAACATAATAAATACATATGAAATAAGTGAACATGCCAAGCAGCAATGCAACTTGAAAGAGGAAAGGAGACTGAGAAAGAAAAGAGAGCAATCCATTTTTGAAAGTGGCTCTCTTTACCTTTGTCTTCCAACATAGGCTTCACTAGCCAGAGAGAGAGTTCTGGTGCTCATTTCTTTAGCACAACATTTTATGATTCTTTCTTTTTTTCCTCTCAGAAAACATGGTTGCTAACAAGAAAAATGCTTGTCTCTTAATCTTTATAAACTCTCAGGAGTCAAATACTTGAGTGGCTCAAATCAGTAAGTAAATGAGAAGCTAGAGGACGTCACTCATGTTTGCATCATGGAGACAGAGCAACAGGCAGCCGCAGTAGTTAGGGTTAACCATTCATCTCATTTGTTCCTCTAGCAAACATTTCCCGCTGCCACATAGAGCTGAGTCTCGTTCTGGAGTAGCCCAGTGGTTGGTGATGGTCTAATGCACTAGACCCTGGGTCTGATCTTTAACCCTTCTAAAGATATAAATATATAATCTTAGGCTAGGGAGTTACTCAATCGGCTCTACCACTCATTAGCTGAGGAGTCACTGGATGGCATCTGGAAATGGAGTTGGCTGCAGATTAAATGAGATACAAGTGCATAAAACTCATTTCCAGGCTCACAGGAAAGTGTCTTATAATATGCTCTTGCATGTTGTTGCACTTGGAGGACCAAGGGAGGTATTGTGATAGCAGGGTCCTATGTGCCCCGCCCCCACCTCTGCCAGTGTCTTTCCTAGCTAGAATGCAAGCTCAGTGAGGCAGAGACGTGGTGTTTTGTTCAATTTTGTCACCAGCATCTGGCACCTGGATCATAGTAGGCACTCAGAAATAACCTTTTGAACGTGTGTATGTGTGTTGTGGTGTTTGACTCAAATACACATGTGCCGCCATCATCATCCCTAATCTCTGGAGGCTTCTGAGAGTTGAAGCAGGGTCACTGGTTACCTCTGTAGATGCGGATGAGGAGACAGGAGAGAGAAAAATGGTGGCTCTGGGTGATGCTTGATGGTGACTGTAGTACTGTAACAACTGTGACTCACTTAGAACATCTCAAAAGTGAACATCAAAACTACAGAGAACTAAAGAGAAAAATGGGCTCTTTCAGATCCATATCAGTTTCTAAGCCTGAGGTTCAGCAATTCAGAGGAGGAAGGAAAGGGGGGGAAGGAGTGGAATCCTACCTACTCTCAGATCCACTCTCTGAATTCCACCTACCCATATATAGAAAGATGACTGGGTCTTTTAAAAATATTTTTGAAGATATTTATTTTATCTTATCTAAATATGAGTGTTTTGCCTGCCTGTTTAAATGTGCATTAGGAAGTGAGCCACCAAACTTGGGTCCTCTGGAAGAGCAACAAGTACTCCTAACTACTGAGCCACTTCTTCAACACCTAGATCTCAGATTTCCCAAAGACCCTGTTACACCTTGTTGCCAAGCCTAACCCAGGTCTTAATTCCCTGACTACAGCATATTCTCCCTACATTTTCAGTATACAGATGATCTAGGTTTGGAGGGGCCATAGGTGTGCAGTAGGTGCTCATTCACCCACTCGTTCAGTGACCCTCTGGTGCCCACTTACTTTGAGCCGGATAGGCACCACGGTAGAAGCAGAGGAGTCCAAGATGCTCCGAAGGAGATCCCAGCCTGGCTGGAGAGGCAGACGAGTGAGAAAAGTTGTAGACTTCAGAAAGTACAGTGGCAGCATAGTGGAGGACACCCTGCCTCAGTGGGAGCAGAAAATGTGCCTTGGTAGATTATGGACTGTGTCATGAAGAATGAGTGACAGTCCACCAGGAAGACAAGGGACATTCCAGGTTGAGAAATCACAGCCTACAAAGTGCATGTCCAAACCAAAGGACTCCTGAAATTGTTTTGACCTGTTTTCTTATGTCCATATTGACACCTGCCCCCCCCCCATGGACCTAGTAGCCCTGCATGAACTTCTCTTGTAAATCATGATCTGACACAGTGAAATATGTTGTCCCAGCTGTGGGGTCCTCAGGTCAAGGTAATGAATGGGTCACTAGCTAGCCGGTGCCTTGGCGGAGCGAAATCAAGGGCTGAGAATCAGGCCCAGGGGCCCCACATCTCAAATGAGCAGAGGCGGGGCGTGCGGTAAGGCGCATGATGTTTACATTCAGAAACTGCAGAGCCACTCGGTTGCAAAGTGTCGTTGCATGTGCAGAGGGAGAGGTAATTTTCCTGCTGCTCAAGGACTCTCGATCAAGCTCTGATTGGTTTGAGGGGAATTGTTTTATGACCCTGAGCCAGGCAGTGATAGATAGGAGATGTGGTTTGGTGGGCAGAAGTTTACAAGGCAGGAAATTGCTTCACTGGGCACAATCATTCATAAGAAACACCTCTGGGAAAAGTAGAACCCAACCCGGGTGAGCCTGCCCTGGTCACTTGTTTACATCAGCAATAGCCAGTGTTCCTGGTTGCACAATGTGGCAGCGTCATTTTGAGTGGGGGAATCTTTGCCCCTTGGAAGAATAAACACATTCCTCGCTTGCAGTAGAATTAGCAGACCGCACGGACTGCAGTGGCCCTCCTGGAGGCCTTAATGTCATAGGAAGGTGACTCTCCACTTAAGTAGCCACACAACCAAACTCAATCCAAATTCAGCCACATTTCCCTTTAGTGCAGTGGGGCTTAGATGAGAGTAAAGTGTGCCCTAGTGGGCAATCCTTCTTCGGGCAGATACAAAAGCCATACCAGTCTCAGGTTTGGAGGTCACTGGTCAGCTCAGTAGTTGCGGGAAAAGGGGGACAGGGTGTGGATTGTTCGGAAATGGTTCAAAGCCCCTGTTTCCATTGTCCCATTGGCCTTTCAAGCCTATAGCTGAGTTCTAGAGTCCAGAGATTTCACCACCTGAAGATGTCCAATCTGCACATGCTCTAGGAAGGAGAGATAAGAGATGGTGGCTGGAGTCTCCAGAACCACGGGGGTCTGTCTGGCAAGTCCTTGGCAATCTGAAGCCCAGCACCCTTCTGGAGAATCAAGACTCACGTCCTCACCCCCTCCTCCTCTCCTTGTTTTCAGACCCTAGCTCTGTCCTAATCGGGCTCTGAGCTACAGCAGTGTGCCTCCTGTCTCTCCAGCTCTGTGCTCTGTATGTACGATGCAGAGGGACTGCGGTGCTTCCCAAATCTAACAGAGAATGAAATGGAAAGACAGACAAGTCTCATTTGTAAGGGTACACACACTGAGGGTCTTTGGGACAGTTGGGGTGGCAGAGCAACTTGGAGGGAGATTTTCCTTTTTTTATCTTTGTATGGTTAATCATGGACAGCTTATCACTACCGCTGACTTAGCCTGGGATCTACACTCTGCACACTCCTGCTATTGAACAGAATACCCAAGGGCAGGAGCAGTTGCTTGAAGAAGACCATTAGCTGGTCCCAACTGAAGCTTTGTCTATTTCCTTGGAAACTACCCTTTTCATTCTGCCCCTCCCTTGCAAGTTATAACAGAATATAAACCATACCCTTTTTTTTTTAAAAAGAATTACTTATTTTTATTTTATGTGTATGAGTGTTTTGCGCACATGTGTGCCTGGTATCTACTGCAGTCAGATGAAGCCATTAGATCCCCTGAAACTGGAATTAGGGATAGCTGTGAGCCATCATGTGAGTGCTGGGAATTGAACCTGGGTCCTCTGCAAGAGGAACAAGTGCTCTAACCACTGAGCAATCTCTCCAGCCCCACAGTATGCCATTTTTACTACCTTTTCAACCTCATGGTGCCTGCTGCAAAGTAGGTTCTCTGTGAAGACTTGTTGAGTGGATAGGCATATTCATTAAGACATGAATGAATAAAGGAGTGTATATTTAATATTTTAAAGCACTGATACACTAAACTTATAGCAAACTTCAAGTAGACTGCTTGGATTGCTAATTTCCTTCTATATAAAAAGCTGTCATGTCGAGGAAAACAAACTGGTGCATTAAGAAGTCTACCGAGGAGTCAGGTATGGCGGCAATATGCCTCTAATCCCAGCACTGGAGAGGCAGAGGCTATACGGAGAAACCTCTCTCAAAACTCAGAACAACACAAAACACAGCAACAACAATCATCCCTAGCCCAAGGATAATTTTTGATAATTATCCTTTTGATAATTATCTCATTCAGAATCCACTTTAGTTGCTGCAACTCGCCTCTGGATGTCATACTTGCTGTTAACCTGCTCTGTTCATTCCCTGTAAAGGACCCCGTGAAAAGGTTTATTCTTTCATTCATTCTGTACTGAGGTAGGTCTCATAAGTGGCCTAAGATGGTATTGAACTCTTGAGCTCAAGCGATCCTCCTGTCTTAGCTTCCTGCATAGATGGAATTATGGGCATGTGCCACCACACCCAGCCAGCCAAAAGGATTAGAGCGACTGTCCCAGGCTCTTAGAGAAAAGAGTTCCAGGCCACGTGATTCCTGTACCCTGCTAAATGTACTAAGATAAGCCCACAGGTAGAGGGACAATCTTGTACTTTTCAGTGTGTGTGACCATGATGGCACAGGCCAAGTCACAGAGTGGTCTAAGGGCAAAGGTGCAGACCGTGCAAGTTGTTAGGGGCCCGTGAAAGAGCACCACTCCTGCTCGTAGTACATGTGGCTTGGCCTAATGTCACTAATGGCAAGCTTCTCAAGCTAGGGTACAGGGCAGTGAGCCAAGCTCCCCAAGAAGCTACAGGAATTGATCCCAGCACTCAGGAGGCAGAGGCAGGTTGATCTCTGAGTTTGAGGCCAGCCTGGTCTACAGAGCGAGTTCCAGGACAGCCAGGGCAAAACAGGAAAAACCCTGTCTCAAAAACAAAACTAAAACCAAATTAAAAAAAAAAGCCACAGGAAAAGCAGCTTTTGTTCCTGGGGCATCCTTTTGATCCAGAGCAAAGTAATCACTTACTGTATTTTTAAGTGAAACAAGCTGATAGATTATGATAGAAGACAGAAAGTTTAAATTCACTTTACAATTAATCACGAAGCTTAAAAGAAATTTCATTTGTGGTTTTTCCAAAGCTCAAGGGCCTGGAGTCTAGGTCCATGGAGAAGCAGGCATTCTCTCTGGAGCCCTGGCTCAAAGGAGCCACACAGAGAATGTGATCTACCACTAGGCTTCACCTCCCACTGCAAAGGTCCCCTCAGTGCAGTGAGGGCATTGGTCCAGCGACGGTCATCCATCATCTGAGCTGACCATTGCTTTCCTTTTCTTCCCAGTTTCTCGGGTGCAATGTCACATACACCATCATGTTAGTCCCTGTGCTCAATGGACATATATATTCTCTACATGGATGACACACTGAGTAAGTGTTCCTGGGGATAGCCTGAGCTCCAGACATACACTGCCCCCTTCCTTCTTCCTGAGGTCTCCAAGTGGGAAGAAACCCAAACAAAGCAACATGGACACAGATGACAGGGACAGTGGCAACCATGGCCCAGGGAGCAAATTTAACTTATTTAGGGTTTTTTGTTTGCGTGTATGTGTCTGTGGGGGGAGGGGCATTGTTCAGTTGTTTTTGTTGTTGCTCCTGATGTTTGAGACTAGGTCCCTCTGGCTGGCCTGGAACTCACTACATAGACCAGGCTGTCACTTATTTTGGTTCCTAGATGAAAAGACTGGACAATTTCTTCCCAACTAGTGACATTAGAAATGACTCTGTGTGTGTGTGTGTGTGTGTGTGTGTATGCACGCACGCGCACGCGCGTGTGTCTGTGCAAAGGCCAGAGGAGGGTGTTGAGTGTCTTCCTCTGTCGCTCTCTACTGTATTCCCTTGAAACACCCTAACATCTCACTAAACCTGGGGCTCATCCAGACTAGCTAGGGGGAGCTCCAGGATCTGTGCATCTCTGCTCCCCAGTGCAGAGAAAGTGCTCTTACCACTGAGCCATTTTTTCTCTCACTAAAAATGGCTTTTATGCACACTTTTGAATGATGATATTGAAATCAGCTCTACTCTGGAATGTTCTGAGCTTGGGGATGAGTAAATATGTCATCTCTGGCTCAGGGGCATAACTAAGTTAGTTCTCTCTAAGGCAAATGTTCTCAAGTCTCCAGGCTTCTGGCCATCACAGCACCATGATTCCCTGGGTTCCCCAGCCCCAGGCAGCTCCCTCCTCTTCAGGCAGGTAAAGCGCCATTGGGTCTCCTTAATCTGTGTGCCCCTACTGCCCAGTGGAATCACTCAGTACACAGGAGATGCCCTTGGCAAGCATTTGCAGATAACGAGACAACAGCATTCTCCTGTCCCTAAGTATTGATATAATTATATTCTATGCAGTCCACTGGGCAGAGGAAGTCAGTGATGAATAAGAAATAGTCTAAGGCTGGCCAGGGGATATGGCTTAGGGGTAGAGCACTTGTTTAGCATGCTTAAGACCCTGGGATTGACCTCAGCAACACACACATAAGCATGCACACACACGCACACACACACACGCACACGTGCACATGCACACACCAGACTTGCTGTCTTCAGGGAACTTGTATCTTACTAGGGAGGGCTAATGCAGAAAACAGGCAACATAGTGGGCACTACCCGTTGTCCCTTGTGAACGTGCCACAGCAGAGGCGCTTCTGAAACAAACAGCACAGTAGCTGTCTGCTCATTCAGGTTAAGTAGCCAAAGTGAGGGCCCTTAACTCTCTTGAGGTGGGCTCAGTCTCCTGTAGTTAAAGATACCGAGCATAAAGAAAGGTCATGCTCAAAGATAGATCTTCACAGTCACAGGAATGCCCACGGTGGGTGGGCTGAGGATGACCCTCCCATCACCCTGTAGGAAAGTGAGGCCCAGAGGACACCTGTTAAGACAGGTAACTCCCATTTGCCCATTGTCCTGTGTTTGCAGAGGAGCTGCAGGGAGCCGTGGTGGAGGGGAGGAACGGGGATGGTAACAGGGGATGGGTCACAAGCAGGTGAGCCTCCTTTTGGCACAACTTAGTACAGAGATAGGGCAGCTGTCCTGGGCAGGATTTATAACTCCTGATTTCAAGGCCTTATTGTAAACAAGCCTTTCTCAATTGCAGCATCTGGGTAAAGGGATAGGTAGGCCAGAGCAGCCTGGAAATAGGGGCAGGGTGGGGGTGACTCTGGTAGCAGTGTGTGTACGGTTAGGATGCACAGGTGGGAGAGTTGGAAGTGGGGTGGAGATATTCCTGGCTCAATTGTTCCATGGGACATTGAACTCGTTAATAACAACACTTTCCTTCTCGCCCCATTCCCACCAGCAAAGGTGGTAAACAGTCTTTGGCACCTGGTGAAATCCCAGGAGAAGCCCTGAGAGCCAGCCGTGGGAGCATTGTCCTGGCCTGGCTCCTTCACAATTGTTGATTTAAATGCTGTTGGCTGTGCTTCTGGTCATTACCTAGGACTTCTGAGGCAGGAATACAGCAGACAGATCCTGGGAAATGAACTCCCCACTCACGCCGCTCCCATGATAGCAGAGAGGGAGCAGGACCCTGACTGCAGTCAGAGAGGCTAATGGTAGAGGATGGGAAGGGAGAGAAGGTTGAAAGTGGGGGCTCCTAGCAAAGCAGATACCTGTCTGTCCCCTGACCGCCCCCGCTGCTGCCTGAGGCTGTCTTCCCTTCGCTCTCATCCTCACTTCGTGTCTCCAGAGCCCAAGGAAAGCAGCCATTTGCCTTGAGCCACTCTCCCACAGACCAACTTGGAGAAAGAGACCATTCTTTCTTCTAGTAAAGGCCTGCCATCAGCCCTTCTAGACTTGGGCCTCCTCTGTGTCCCATGCCTAGGTGGGACTGCAGGCTCAGCACAAGGGGAGAGTCCCTCCTGCTCTTCGGAGACATCAAACACACTAGGCCTCACGTGTTGTCGGAGTTAACAAACACAGCAAGGCCTCTCCTTCAGATTCCCAACTCCAGCCTGAGCAAATCCCCCCTGAGACTTCAAAGCCAGCCATGTGTTTGCCTGGCCACAGTGCAGCAACAATGCTTTCCCTTTTGACCTGAGAAAGCATCCCTGGCATCATTGCTGGCCAGGAGGCCAGACCTGAGCATGGAATCCTGCTCTGAGGTAGGCATTCCCTGTAGGCTGCACTGCTGATCCAAGGACAGGGGAATGTGTGAGACAGGCCTGATGGGAAATGGGACTCCACATCTTAGTGAAGATGGCTCTAGTCAGGGCAGAGGACAGAGAGAACAGGCTGCTCCTACCTCCAAAGCAAGGTGTGTCTGGTCTTGCCAGTATACCCAGACATGGTGACAACATGCACATGCTGATCCCTTGTTTGCAGGGAGTCCCCAGGATGTGGCAATGTGTGTGTCAGGTGTCTGTGAGTTCTATTGGTGAGCATGTGTAAGAACCTGCATATTCCAGTCTTCCCAGAAGCAGAAGCCAACAGTGTGCTCTTCTATTCTGAAAGCAAATTTTAGGGCTTGATCAAAAAGCAAAGGCCAGAGAAAGGTGTGGCAGAACAGGTCCTGAAGAGTTGGCTCCGTGGTTAAGGGCACTTACTGCTGCTCTTCCAGAGGACACCTGGGTTCAATTGCCAGTGCCCATATCAGGCGGCTTACAACTGCCTGTGCCTCCAGTCCCTGAGCTCATATGGTACATATAAACTCATATAGTACATATTATACATATAACAAATCTTTCAAAGGGGCAGAGAAGGAGAGAGAGAGAGAGAGAGAGAGAGAGAGAGAGAGAGAGAGAGAGAGAGAGAGAGAGAGAGAGAGAGAGAGAGAGGCATGCCTGTCAGTGTTTGAGATGGAGAAACGTGTTTTAGGACAAGCAGGAGCCATACTTACCCTCCAGATACTTCTGGGCAGCTGATGAAACAGCACACCCTTTCAGGAAATCTTATTTTAAGGACTGAAAAGCAGCCCTAGGGGCTGGAGAGATGGCTCAGCAGTTAAGAGCTCTTGCTGCTCTTCCATAGGACCTATTTGGTTGCCAGCTCCCACATTGGATGACTCACAACTACCTATGAGGTCATGGGATCTGATGCACATGAGATACACACACACACACACACGTGTGCACGCACACACACACACACACATGCACACACGTGTGCACACATACAAGAAAACGAAAGAAGTAAAACAGTTCTAGACTTAGAACTTTCCCTAAAGAAGAACCCTTGAGCTCTGTGCCTTCACCTCATTGTGCCAAAAGACAGCACTGAGAGAGTCCCAGGCCTTTGTAAAGACGTGCTCAGGAGAGAGGAAGTGTGTGGTGGGGCAGGAAGTGTATGGTCACAGGGTCGCTCAGAAAATGGGCTCCTATCATGACACAGTCAGTCCCCATGTGACATCAAAAGCATTAACATTCTTTAAAGATGTTTCCTCATCTTTAAAGAGACAGAGCTTTCTAGAAGGTCCTGCCCTAAGAAAAGACTGTTCTTACCCAGGGCACAGTTATGATTCTAGCACTGGACGGTAGAGGCAGGAGAACATGGGCTTAAGGTCAATCTCACGTACTTGGTGACTTCAAAGCCAGCGTGGATTACATGAGACCCTGTCAAAAATACTGACTCCAATAATTAAAATATGACAAATTCTGTTTGAAACAGGATTTCTCTGTGTAGCCCTGACTGTCCTGGAACTCATTATGTAGACCAGGCTGACTTCAAACCTGAGATCTACCTGCCTTTGCCTCCCACATGTTGGGATTAAAAGCATGCCACACCACCACCTGGTGAGATGACACAGTTATAATAAAATGATAAGAAATGTCTCTTAGAATCCCCAAGTCTAGGGCTGCAGACCCCATACAGTGGACATTCACTGAGCTGACTTCCCAACTAGAGGCAACATAGCAACCACCCTGGCACTTACAGCCTGTGCCCTTCACTAAGCGCTATCAATATACCTCATTTTCCCAACCTACAGATCATCACAGCATCAACCTCGGAGAACTATGATTACAATGAAGTGGATTAACACAGATAAAGGCTCAGAAGTGCTCTGTGTGACACACAGCGTCACATGACTGCTTACAACTCTTACCATTGAATTCTCAAAGTAGATTTCTACAACACTGCTCTTAGAAACACTGCAAGGCACAGGCAGAATTACCTGCATTGGGCTAGTGTTGAGAACATGTGTCAGAGTTGGGGAATGTTCCTAGATCTGCAGGGGTGGATCATGAGAAGGGCAGGGGTCGTGAAGATAGGGGTAGCTAGGCTTGGTGTCAGAGGCATCTGGAAGTTGATTTGTGCCAGCCCAACAGAAGGGTCGAAGGCCACCCCACTAAAGTAGGAATGCTTAAGCTGAGCTGAGGGAAACAGCCCTCTGACGTCTACGGTCCCTTCTTAGGGCTCATCCATCATCAATTAAGGTTTGAAAAGATTGTGAGACTTGGTATTACTTCATGGAAGGAATTGAATTTCAACTCCACAGTAAAAATTCCCAGAGAATCGGTGCTCTGAGAATGGAGGACTGTTTACTCAGCCCCAGGACAGCAATCCCAGCCTCATGTGCCCCTGGCCAAGCGGGCGCTTACTAGTAACCTCTGGTTACTGGCAGCCTCTAAGGTCTAGATGCTGTAGATTTCTGCCCAGAATCCAAGAGTTATAGGCAAACTATCAAAGCCATTAAAGATGGTTATTCAAGGATGTTGAGTTGAAGCATCTTAAGCAAAATAAGCAGAAATGTGGTCTTTTTTTAAAAAAAAATTATTTATTTATTATGTATACAATATTCTGTCTGTGTATATGTCTGCAGGCCAGAAGAGGGCACCAGACCTCATTACATCATTACAGATGGTTGTGAGCCATCATGTGGTTGCCGGGAATTGAACTCAGGACCTCTTTGGAAGAGGAGCAGGCAATGCTCTTAACCACTGAGCCATCTCTCCAGCCCCAGAAATGTGGTCTTTATAAGTTCCTGTCACCATATGCACAGACTAAAGTCATTAGCACTGGGGCCCTTGAGAAAAGTCACTGAAATTGAGAAAATTATAAAACTTGACTGAAGGATATTTAATAAGAAGCTCTTTAAAAGAGGAGCAATCCATTATTATAAAGACAAAATAATTTATAAATCTAATGTAATTCTAACGGAATCTCTCAGCTTGGAGATTTCAGTATATAGGAAACTTATAAGTTAATCTGAAAATATTAAATAAAAAAGGAACAAGAATTTTAAAGACAAGCCGGGCAGATGGCACCTCCCTTTAACCCCACAGCATTTGGGAGGTAGAGAGGCAGAGGCAGTATGGTCTCTGAGTTTGAAGCTAGCCTGGTCTACATAATGAGTTCCAGGCCAACCGGCTACAAAGTGAGTCTCTTTTAAACAACACCAAAAGAATTACAAAGACAATTTTGGGAAATGAGGAAGATGACATTGCCTTTATGATGTCCCTAAAACACAGGGACTGAAGAGATGGTTCAGGGGCTAAGAACACTTGCTGGTCTTGCCTGATGATCTGAGTTCAGTCTCTGGATCCCACAAGGTGTCAGGACAGAATGAACTCAAAAGAATTGACCTCCCCACATGTGGGCTATGGTACAATCATGCATATATGTGCATGCACATGCATATACACAGACACACAGAAATAAAATACAAAAAAAAGCCCATAAAGCCAGTCAACATCCTAGTACGGAAGGGGGAAGAGCTCACCAGCCACTGCTCCTGAGGAATTAGTGACAGTTGATGGCTTCTGAAGGAGGCAGAATCAGTTTTCTTTAAGGGTGTAGTCCATAAAGATGAGGTCAGTCACACTCAGTGTATATGGCCCTATAAACATGAATACAGAGACAGCATACATTGGACTCAGAGAGTGATTAGACAAAGGAGGATATGGAACTTGGGAAGAGATGGAGAGGTGAAGGGGTGACTATAGGAGCTAGAGGGGAAAGTGGGGGGGGGTGAATATGATGAAAATACATTGTATGAAATTCTCAAAGAATTAATAAAAGTCTGATATCTTTTAAAAAGTAAAAAGAAGGCTGGGGAGATGGCTCAGTAGTTAAGATGACCTGCTGCCCTTGCAGAGGACCCAGCACCCACTGGCGGTTCACGAACTGTTCATAACTCCAGTTCCATGAGATCCAGCACATATATGCAGACAAAACATTCATACACACATATAAAGAAATAATAAGTATTTTTAAAAGTAAAAAGAAAATAGGCATCAAGAGCAGATGAATGAGGGATGAGTGAATGATTAAGTAAACGGAAGTGGGAAGAATACGTGACAAAAGGCAACTTCCAAATTAAATGTTAGGAATTCAGGATTTCCACTCCGTGAGTCTCTGATGTCTGTGATGGAGGATAACGAGGTGGGAGATCCACAGAGATCCGTGCTCATGGCCATGTGGGCATGTCTTCTGTTCCCATCTCTGTATTCCAGGGTTGATGGGCAGTGGTTCTCGAGTGACCTTGTAGGCTCTGTGAAGAGATGGGTCGTGTGTTTTATAAGTCACACAGCAGTTAGAAAGTCCTCAGACCCAGACCTCCTCTTGTCTATAGGACCTATGGATCTCTCTCCATCCCTAGCTAAGTGTAAGCTGACCTTAAGTGTGAGTCCCTGCAATGGCAAAGGACTTCTCAACCGGTCCTCATTGCTACCTATGCACCTGGTCCAGTTTTAAGTTTGTGGCTTATAATGATTCCTCATTTAAAAAAAAAAAAGTTCTGTTCCATGTGAGTTGATCTTTATGAAGTTCAGATAAAACCCTGGAAAGGACCTGAGGCTTCCCTCCTAGTCTCCGGAGCCTTATGAAAGAGGAATGGAGATTTTTGTCTTGGGACAGGCAGTTCATAAACAACATAAGGCGAGACAATCAATATTCCCTGTGCCGCATGTTTATCCCACTGGGCTAGAGCAATAGCGAGAGTTAGCACGCACTGAATGCGTTTTAACTTTACATGTACTTACCTCAATTAATGCACATAACCGCCCCATTTTTTTAAACTGTAGGGAAAAATTGGTATTTGAAAAACTAAAATTAAAGCACTAGCCTGAGGCCACAGAGCTAACAGCTGGCATTCCAGCTCAGGCTCTCTCAGCTAGAGGCTGACCACATCAGCCTGCACAAGTTGTCTAAATCAGTAGGTTTTAGCTCTGGTCCCCCCAGTACTCTTTATCTGATATGTGCCATGTTTCTCGGGGCATCCAATTGGCATATGAGGATGATGATGGATGGATGGATGATGGAGTGAGAGAGAATCATCTCCCTCTCAGAAGGGCATGTGCTGAGAGGAGAAAAGGGGCTTCCTGCCTCCCTTTTCCCTTTTGGTTGCTCAGCACCAGCTGAGTTGGCCTCACATCTGGAGCATAAATAAATAAAGCCAGCTTTCCCCCTGGCCTTTCTCTCGGGGCCCAGCTGTAGGCTAGAAGCAGAAAGTGAATATGTAGAGAGGCCAATTAGTTCACTGTGGTGCCCTCATGACCTCTGACCCCTGCTGGGCCCCCTCATCCATTAGCTGCCCCCTTCCCTTTCCACCCTCCTCTCTCACAGTTTGAGCCGTTGTCCTGCCATTCTCTTGCAGCAAAGAAACATGCTCAGGCATTGGGCATGCAGCTTCTACTCTCTGCTCTTTTGTCCCCTCCCTCTGTTGTCCTTGTTGCTAACCTGGTCACCACTCCTTGACCCTATGCTCGACCCTCCTGGGGTTGAGGAAAGGCTGTATCCTAAGGAGAGCTTGCTGTGAGGATGAGAGCCACCACTTGCTTTTCCTTGTTCCTTGGATTTCTTTCCACCAACAAGTTTTGATCCTATTCCTTGCAATGCTGTAATGCGATGGGGCAATGGGGCGATGATTTCTTTGAAAAGCAAATGTTTTGAAGCATCTATCTGGGTGAAGTCAGTAGTATTGCTCCTTTGCAATCCTGGCTAGCCTACTATGAAAGTTGGATGTTTATTCATATATAATATTCATATATGTGTAATTGTTATTAAAAAGTTCAAGACTATGCAGATAGTTTGTGAATAAGCATAAAACAATCATCAAAACAAGAAAGTCGACTCACTTCATTACACTCGAGAAAACCTTTCAAGTGTTCACAGCATCTACTAACCCTCAGACTTCTAGCTTGGCATAAAAAATGCTGATAGTGGCCAGGCAGTGCTGGCACACGTCTTTATCCCAGCACTCGGAGGCAGAGGCAGGCAGATCTCTGTGAGTTCGAGGCCAGCCTGGCCTACAAGAGCTAGTTCCAGAGCAGGCTCCAAAGCTACAGAGAAATTCTGTCTCAAAAAAACAAAACAAACAAACAAAAAATGCTGATAGTGCCATCCTAACTGAAAAAATCAAGTACTTGATCCTTTAGATTCAAATCCTGCTCCTGGCTAATTGAGTGACTGCCCATTTTCTGAGTGTGTTCCCTGAAGAACACTTATCACACACTGTCTCATCTCGGCCTCTCATAATTAACAGCGAGGTGATGTCATGATTAGTGTTCATTTCCTCTCACAAGAAACAAAGGTCAAGAAAAATTAAATTACTGCTTCAGAATTTTACTTTAAGGTTTTATTTTAAGGTTTCTTTTATCTATGTGTATGTGCCTGTATACATACATGAGCCTATGCTGCCAGAAGAGGGTGTCAAATCCCCTGAAGCTGGAATTCCAGCTGGTTGTGAGCTGTCTGATGTGTAGCTGGGAGTGAACCATGTTCTGTGGAAGAGCAGGAAGTGCTCCTAACCACGGAGCCATCTCTCTAGATCCCTGGCTCGGGATTGTGTAAGCTGCTAAGGGTAGGAAAGGAACATGGGTGAGGCAGGCTGGTAACAGAATTCTGAAACCTAGTGTGATGCTTCCTCCAAGTTACAAAGTACTTAATATATTTAACCCTGATGAATCTGTTTTCTTCCCTTTAGAATAACCACCCGGTACAGCACCAGATAGCAAGGACTAACAAAGCCGCTGGCATACCTTATGGTTAACCCTGACAACTTCCCCATCCGGAGGAGCTGTGACAATGAAACTAAGACTTAGAGAGGTTAGGAAAGGATGGGTGGAGAGATGACCCAACCTGAAGTGCTCGTACTGTTCTTGCAGAGGACCTGAGTTCTATTTGCAGACCCCACACCTGGCTGTTCACAAGTGCATGCAACAATCTGTGCCCTCTTCTGGCCTCCCTGGGTACTGTGCTCACAAGCACAAACCCTCGCAAAGGCAGGTGTACATATACATATAATTATAAATAAAAACTTTAAAAGAAACTAACACAGGCCACACAGAGCTACTAAGTAGAGAACTAAGATTCTAATCTGAATCTGTTTGACCTCCCGCCCCCATTCTTTATTTCTTCCAATTCCTACTCCATAAAAATTGCCTCTAAAAGGCCTATGGAAAATACAGCATATACACATAGGATAACAGGAATAGAGGGGCAGAGGAGGTAAATTGCCATCAAGGGTAGCAAAGACAGCTTTATGAAGAATATAGAGATCCATTCACTTGATCGCAATTCACCTTAATGCCAGAAGGGCTTAACAAGGCATCTGTTCCTTGAAGTTAAGGACATCCTATTGTGTATCTGTGCTGATGCTAAAGAAATAAGCCGGGTCCTTGTCATAACCATGCCTAAGCACAGTGAGGCAGGAACTGCATCTACCCTTTCCCTTATCCATCACACCTCAATAGCTCCAGAATAGAGCCATCCACAAGTAAGACTCTTGATAGGTATTTCCAAACTGAGCAAGTGAAGGGTACCTTGAGAAGGATTTAATTAGTGGCCTCGCTGGCTTAGGGGATGTTTCAAGCCCAAAGCTCGAAGACCCCTTTCTTTCTCCCTCATCTCCCTCTCCCTCCCTGCAGCTCCTCTGACAAACCCACAAGCTGAAGGATGGGAACCCCACTGTACCAGAGATGATTTATGGTGCTTTGTTATACAAATCTTTTCATATTCCTTCCCATCCATTCTGCAGCCAATTCATCACACTATTTCAACACAACTTTGGATGGTGCGCTGTGGTTCACAGTCCTGAGAACAATTGCTCACGCCACTCCTAGTATTCAGGCCTAAAAGAGAAAAAGACCACCTCTCTGTTGGGGTTGTCTTAAACCCCTCTGCATTCCCAAGACCCAGTGCACAGCCAGAGCAGTGAAAAGAGAAAGAGTATCATGCAGTTAGTGGGCCTGGAAGCTCAGGTCTGCAGCTGCCTTGTAATTACAACAGCAGAGTCCACGGGACGAGACAACAAACTCTTCAGCGAGGCAACAAAACCACTTTGCAAAGAAATCCCAGTGTTGTATTGTACTCAGTGTTCTGGGAACTCCAGATCTGTTGTGTCAATTTTATTTTCAGTTCTAGAGATCAAATTCAGAGCCTCCTGCAAGCTAGGCAAGCACTCTTCCACTGAGTTGCAACACACCCCCAACTCAAAGTGAAACATTTTGAGGCTTCCTTCTATTACGTAAACAGATGGTAAACTGATCAAAAAAGAGTTTGTCACAGCTATATGAGTAAAACAGAAATAAACATTTTCTCCATCATTTTTGCGCTCTCTCTCTCTCTCTCTCTCTCTCTCTCTCTCTCTCTCTCTCTCTCTGTGTGTGTGTGTGTGTGTGTGTGTGTGTGTGTGTGTGTGTCTGCATCTCTGTGTGTGAACATGGTCATGTTCCTGCCATGGCGTGTGTATGGAGGTCAGAAGAACCCCCTCAGGTGTCATTCCTTGTCTTCCACCTGTTTCAGACTGAGCTGTTGTTTCACTGTGTTCTACAACTGGCTGTCCCTGGCTTCAGGGTGTCTCCTGTCTCAGTCTCCCAGCTCCCCATAGAAGCCCAAGGATTACAGATGCTTAAAACACTGTGTGTTTTGTTTTTAGAGATAGTGTTTCTCTGTAGCTTTGGGGCCTGTTCTGGAACTTGCTCTTTAGACCAGGCTGGCCTCGAACTCACAGAGATCCGCCTACCTCTGCCTCCTGAGTGCTGGGATTAAAGGCATGTGTCACCACTGCCCGGCACTTGTCCAGTTTTTATGTGTGTGGGTCAGGAAGCCAAACTCCGGTCTTCAGGCATTTTGTACTGCAAGGCCTTTCTTTACCCATGGAGCCATCTCCTTAGCCTTCCTTTCTAATTCAGACACAACACTCAGTGCTAAACCTGCTGCCACTATCTTGACTATATAGTTAACGCCCATGCTGACTTAAATTCTCAGGTAAACGTTACATCTGCTGAATGCTAATATAAGAACTTGTCAAAACAGGCTCTTTGAAGTTGTTTATCGGTTACTGCATGTCACCAGCTTATTGCAAAGTGGTCTATAGTTGTTAGATATTAATTACCTGAATCTTCGTAACCCAGTAAGCAGATGATACATCCTTGTTTCCGACTGAGTGATGCTGAGTGAACCCACTGCTTCTCTCCATCCTCATTTTCCCTTCATACACACACAGAGGGAATGTTTGCTTCCTTTTCTAAAAGACAGAAAACTCAAAATGCACCATGGAACCACAAACAAGACTTTTTCTTCTTCCTCCTCCTCCTCGACCTCCTCCTCCTCTTTTTCCTCCTCCTCCTGCTTCTTTTTCTTCTACTTGGGCTGGGTCTCTTTATGTTTACATGGTGGTCCTCAGACCATAGACTAAGTTGGTCTTACACTTGTAATCTTCCTGCCTCAGCCTCACAGGTGAACTTCCACACCCAGCCAAGTATGTTCATGTGTGGGTGTATGTATGTGCATGTGTGTTTGCACATGTGTATACTTGGCTGTGCAGGCACATGTGTACACATGCATGTGTCTGTGCACATGTGGACACCCATGGTCAATGTTAAGTGTCTTTCTCAATCACTGTCCACCCTATTTTCTGAGGTAGGGTGTCTAACTGAACCTGGAGCTCATTATTCCTAGGCTGGCCGGCCAGGGAACTCCAAGGATCTGCCTGTCTCCTCCCCACTTTGTGGTTATAGACTGGTGCTGCCAGGAACCACTTTTTATATGAATGCTGAAGATCCAAGCTTAGTAAGGATTTTACTGACTAAGCCAGTGCCATATCGCTTAAAAAGAAATATTTGGAAAACAATGAGTTAAAAAAATTGAATACTCCTTACGTGCAGGCGTTTACCTTGTACCTACAGGATGCTAATATTTTATCTTTCCTTCCAAGTGTTTCCATTTCTGTTTTGTTGTAACAAAATAGAAGGCTTTCCAAAAGTAACTAGATGGAATAAAAGACATGCATGTGAAAGAGTTTACAAGTATTGACTCATGTGTTAACACTAATCATTATGGAATAGCAAATATGATGATCTGATTTGGATTTTTTTTCCTTAGAAGTTTGTCCCCAGTAATTGTATAATAGTGGTCCCCAAATGCATTGGGGTGCCACAGCAATGAGTTCACTGTAGCAGCAAAGTGTCTTTAAATCTGTCAGTGATGCCACAGTAAAGTCAACTAAGAATGGTATAAATCACTGGTTGAGAAAACAGATCCTTCCGTGGCTGGCTACTCTCCATTTTTAAAATTTATTTACTGACTTATTTTTTGTTTATCTTATTTTATTTGGAGACAGGATCTCCCTATATAACCCTGGCTATCCTGAAACTCATCTGTAGATAAGCTGGCCTCACTGAGAAGCTGCCTCTGCCTCCTGAGTGCTGCCATTAAAAGTGTGTGTTACCATGCCCAGCAACTGTTCTCCATTTAATATGTTCGGATCTTTAGAAACCTTGTTTTCTGTGGTTGTGTAATGAAAAAGAAAGAACTACATGGGTTATAATATGGAATGATAAGTAAATATAGCGCTGTCCAGATGGTCGCTCAACAGCCAAGGCATACATCTCACTAGCAAGTAAGTGAGTATATTTTAAAATGAAATTAAGATATATCTGTTTTCTTTATAATCATGTGTTGTGTCTTTAAATGGCTACTAAGCTATGAAATTATAAACATGTTGAGATGTTTGGATCTAATAACTTAATATATGGAATTTAAATATTTTCATTTATGTACTCATTTGTTCGTTCATTTATTGGGGGTGTGCATATGCATGTAAATGTGTGCATCTCAGGGAACACATGCAGAGATTATAGCCCAACTTGCAGGAGTCAGTTCTCTCTTTCTACCATGTGGACCCTAGGCATAAAGCTTTTCCTCTTCTTCTAACTCCAGAAGTCCAACTGTGGCTTCCATAGCTGCTGGGCGGAGCAAGCAGACAGAAGTAACTGCCTATAGCACAGCCTTTGTCTTGCCATGGCTTAGCAATGTCTTCTGAGGGACCTCTTATTTTGATACAACTTCAAACTTGTGTAAAAACAGTACCCCAACCCTGGGTACTCCTCCTCCAGAATTTTAAAATATTGGTCCCATATTTGTTTTCACATTTGTGCTTTGGTCATTTCGCTAGAGTGGCATCTGATGGCTAGCTCTACTCTAAGCATAATTTTCCTCTTTGTAATGAATGAAAATCTTGTAGGGACAGTCTTTGTGACGATGTGAAATCCTATTTTACATCCGAATCTCACCTACCAGTTTTCTCATTCATAAATGACTATACCATTACTGATGAGTGTCAGAAGATTATTTTCCAATTCTAACTTCATAATTATTTTTCTATATTTTATATATTTGCTGTTCTTCAGAGACAGGGTCTTGCTATGCTGACCTAGAACTCCTGATTCTCCTACCTCAATCTTCTATGTACTGGGATAACAGATTTGTGCTATCATACCCAGCTTATTCTACATATACTAATTAATATTCCTTGTTACCAAAGTTACATTGTGTGTGTGTCAGTCTGTCTGTCTGAGGACAATTTGCCAGAGTTGTTTCTGTCCTTCCACCATGTGGATCCCCTAGGATCAAACTCAGGTCATCCAGCTTGGCGGCAAGCCCCTTTACCCTTCACCCACTACCCTTGACAATCTAACTTGCCCTCTCTCACATTTATTTACTTGTTTGTATAGCTACATAGCTTGTTCAATGGATTGTGATTCATTACTATCACTATTTTTATACCAATTACCCCAGGTTTGGACAGTCAGAATCTCTTCAGGATGACTCTCTTGGTCATCCTGATTTTTTTTTCTGAGTGCTTCCTAACTTACTGGCTTGATCAGTTGTTCAGAGGCCATATTTTGCTTTCTAGGTTGTATCCAGTTTGCCAAGGAGCTACGATTTCTTTCAGTAGCAAATGGAATTTAGAAGCCAAGATGTGGAAGGAAGGTTTGAGTATTGTTTCTAAGAGTAAGGAAATACACACACTTTGGTAGTTTGAATATAATTGGCCCCCATAATCTCACAGGGAGTGGCACTATTAGGAAGTATGACTTTGTTGGAGTGGCTATGGCCTTGATGGAAGAAGTGTGTCACTGTGGGGGTGGGCTTTGATGTTTCCTTTGCTCAGGATACCACCCAGTGTCTCAGTCAACTTCCTGTTGCCTATAAGATGTAGGACTCTCAGCTACTCCTCCAGCATCACATCTGCCTGCATGCTGCCATGCTTCCTGCCATGATGATAATGGACTGAACCTCTGGCTGCAAGTCGTCACCACAATTAAATGCTTTCCTTTAAAAGAGTTGTTGTGGTCATGGTATCCTTTCACAGCAATAGACACACATACACATACAAACACACACACATACATATACACATGCACACACTGCACACACATATAGATATACACATATGCACACATACATATACACAATACATACACACACATACATACACACACACATATATACACACACAATTTTTTAAGCCATGAATTAAACTGTTCTGCCTAATCCTAACTACCATTATAGAATTAATTCTATTACTCTACCTTTCCAGATCAGTGACTTTCTTTTCTCTCTCTTAGGAAACTGAACCTCATTATTTATAGTATATTACTTATTTACCTAATGCCAGAATACCCAGAATGAATCACTGCCAAAAATAAAAGGCCCACTATTGCAAGAAAACACATTAGAGTTTAATATTAATTTTTATAGTTTCCTTTTATTTATTCTAAGGGTGTTTAGTGAAACAACATTGTATATAAAATTCCTCATCCCCACTACACACATAGTTCCTTTTCCATGTGATTATTATGCTATCCACTTCTATTCCATTTAGTATGGAGGGGGTATCAACTAAAACTCAGAATTATACCAAAAGAAGCATTCATAAGCCAGGAACAGTAACCCATACCTTTAGTACCAGTTACTCATGAGGCTGAGGCAGGAGGATCACATTGGCACAGAGAGTTGGACAATGTAGCAAGACTCTATTGAGACCTGGGTTATGGGAGGAAGTAGGGGTAAGGGGAAGAGAGAAGTGGGAAATGTCATGGCCAACACTCGATTCAGCCCAGCCCCTCATTTTTTTAAATTTCCTTCCCATTCACTTCTTACAGGAAATTAATCTTATTCCTTTCTGATTCATCCTCCAAGATTTTCAGTTTTGATGACAAAAGCAGACACACCACATATTTTCTAACTTTGATTTTGTTTGTTTGATTGGTCCCAATAGAAGCTTACTAGAAATATTCTTTTATCCTTTGTTTTTTCCCATCAAGTCATTCCCTATTGGCTTATACATCTCTTCCTGGTTCTTTCCTACAGATGTATAGAATGTGCTTGCACTGTCATTCATTCACCACTCTTCTCACACACACCTTCCCTTGGGCTAGTTAGGTCAGCTCTATTATTCTGCAAGTATGAATACAAGCATTGCAACAAACAACCTTGTGCATGTATGTGTGTTTTCACGTTGTTGGAGGCATCTAGTCAGGGTAAGTTCTTATTAAAAGTCAAGATTTTCCAAGTATACTTAGCTATACAATGAGATTTTTAAATAAATTTAATGTAGTTTTATAATCATATTCACTATATATTTGTCCAGATTTTGAATCACTGGACCTTGTACACTATATTTTGTTCTGAAAGGTCTTAACTATATCACCTCGGTTAGCCTGGAACTCATTACATAGTCCAGACTACTCAAGAAATTGTGATGCACTGGCCCTAGCCTCCCGAGCACTGGGCAAAGAAGGTTCACCACCACACCCAGCCACTTTTTGTCTTTCACACAGCACAGATACACCTTAACAATGATGTTCTGATGATGAGTGACTGACAAACCCTTCCTTAGCAGATTTAGACTCATATACATTTTTTTAGTTTAACTCCAAGAATAATACTGCATAAAACTACTGGGGTAGGGGGTTCCCTTAAATCAGAGAAACAGTGATAGGTAAGGACAGGTGGCATCTGCCTGTGGAAATGAGCTGAGTCAGGATATCTCTGCATCTCCAAGGAGAAGGTATTTCATCCACACAGAGCTGGAGTCTCGTGATGAACAGTGAAGGAACTGATGGGACGGTGCCACAGAGCCAGCAAGTTGTACTGTAAATCATGCAAAACACAGACATGCTGAGCCAAAAGCTTCTCCATACATCTCCTTTCTCATTTCAAGAGCACACATATATACATATATGTGTGTATGTATGTATATATGTATATACATGTATGTATGTATACACATAGATTGGTAATTATCTTAGGCTGATATTACTACAGCTTTAAATTTTATTTTTTATTTATAATTTTAAAATGCTTTATAATTATTATTGAACACTCTTGATTGGGCATCTGAGGATCAAGGGTAGCTACATCTCAGCCTGACTGTGCTCAGTACAGTGACATTATTCTGAGTTTTATTATTTGTGTCTTCCTTTTGGGTAGATTCCCTTATGTAGGGTGGAGATGCTCCACTAACCATCTATCCTGAAGGAGACAGATTCCATTTGGGAACCTCTGGAATTTGGGGTTTTCACAGCTAGAGAGAAAGACAAGAATCACTCATGTCTTCCGTTTCTGGCCAATAATGGCAAAAAAGAAAAAAAGTCTTTCTTTGTCTTTCCCACTGTAAAAGAAAAAAAAATCTCCCTATGGTATGACTTTACCATATCTGCTTAGACACCTTATACTTGGATAATTTCCTTCATGTGGTTGACTACCAGGCTCCTCCACTGTAAATTCCCTTATTTTTCTCTCTGTAGGTAACAAATACTCCTGGGGATATTCTCTGTGACCGTGTAAATATTTCCCTTCTCACTGTGACCAAGTTTCATGCAGCGATAACAACAGGAACCTCACAAGACCCCTTAAACACCATTCTGTGCAAATGAGCTCATGCCAAGTCCGGCACCCAAGAAGCCATGCTTTATTAATTACTGTTGCCATTGTGTGAAATCACACAAATGGGGTTCAATATCCAATGTGGCTACTTAACTATGTATGGGAATGAGAGACAAGCTACTTGATGGTTCTGAGCCTTGGTTTCTTTGCGGGGGCAGGGTATGAATAGTTATAACAATTTGGAGAGCTCAGATAAGCTGAAAAGTACCCAGGACTGCACCAAATGGAAGGTGTCCAATAAGTGATAGCCATTAATTACGAAGAGATTTGTTTTCATTAGTTTTGAACTCTGATGTAATTTCTCTTCCAGACAGACACATTCTGCCATAACTACACACTGTGTTGCTGGTCCAGTCATAGGTCAAACTGAAAGCAGCACACGCAGCATGTGTAACTTCACACCAGGAACTTAGGCTGTGAGATCTATGGGCCCAGAGTTCTTGTCAGCTCTTCATGGTGACAGTCCACTTAGGAAGCGGCTGGAGCCTGTACTCCAATAAGACTGGAGTGCCACCATGAGGCCAGCTTTGGTGCAGGTGCTGTTTCTTTGAATTCTTTCCTAGTGACAGGAATACCAGAGCAGTCAACTTTCCATTGTATCCTGTTTACAGTAAAACCTGCGGAGTGGTTTCTGTCTACTCTTGTGGTAAAGAAAAGACACAAAAATAGGAAAAAGAAAGTACTTTATCTGGATTGTGAAGTCTTGATGTATCTTGAAAATTTGGAATTAACACCTTAGCTTCAAAGAAAATGAGGAGTGGTCTCACTGTGCTAATGGCTGCTGGGTTTGTTATCTATAACCTACCATCCTCTGCATAAACAAGATTTTAATTGAGGTCCCAGAGCTATGGTTCAGGTGTCTCTATTGTCCTTGGAGATCCGTAACAATTCCTTTCTCCAAATGACCATTAGAAACTCCACTCAGGATGGGGAGCTGGCCTAGTAAGTAAAGTGCTTGCCATGCAAGCAGGAGGACTTTCATTGAAAGCCCCAGAACCCAGGGGTGGCAGTGCTGATCTGTAACCAGTGGATCTCTGGAGAAATAGGAGGTGGAGACAGGAGACTATCTGGAAGCTCCCAGGCCAGAAAAGAGACCCTGTCACAAACAGGGTGGAAGGCAAAGAGTGACACCAAAATTGTCCTCTGACTTCCAAATGAGTGCTGTGTCTCACTCTGTAGCTTAAGTTGACCTTGAGCTCACAGCAATCCTCCTGTCGTGGCATTCTGAGTGCTGGGATTACAGGCATGAGCTGCCATGCTTGGTATTTAGTGCTTTGAATCCACTCCTTTCCATGAGGATCATCCTTGGTTTCCTTGATCATGGGCTTGCCCCCTGTTTGCACTGCTGTGATCTTAAAACTGTGAAGTGTTTCTATCATTGGCCAAACTTCCTTGAATGGCTTTCAGCACTTCCAAGCTTGTATGAGGCTCCTCACTAGGAAGAACCCACAGCACCGTCCAGCTCCAAGTCTTACTGCATCCTTGATTCCATCCTTCTGGAACCATTATTAGACCCGCAAACACACCGGGATGCTTTTGTGAATGTACACTCATTACACTGTTTACTCTACTTAAATACCTTTAACCACCACACCTATTGGAGAACATTTGTTTAAGACAGCATCTCATGTAGTGTCCAGGCTAGCCTTCAACTGGCTAGATAGCCAAGGATGACCCTGAATTTACCTTTTAGAAATGTATTTATTGTGAGTGTGTGCACGCCACAGCATGCATGTGGCAGTCAGAGGACAACTTGTGGGAATCTATTCTCTCCTTCCACCCTGTGGGTTCTCAGGAATCAGGAACTGAGATAATCAGGTTTGGCAGCAAGTGCCTTTACATGCTGAACCATCTCACCAATACCTTGGACTTCTGACCCTTCTGCCTCTACTTTCCATGTTCTGGGATTGTAGGCATGTGCCACCATGCCTAGTTTACTGGTTAATGAGGACTGAACCTGGGGCTTTATGAATCCTAGGCAACCAGTCTACCAACTGAGCTGTATCCTCAGCCTACTATGCCAACGTCATCTTCTCTACAAAACCTACCCTAGTATACGACAGTGCCCACCCCGCCCCCGCCATCACCCCCCACCAACCGCCACTGACAGCTCCTTCACTCCGTCTCTTCTACCGCTGGTCCTAGAACATTTTCTTACTCTGTTTGAGCTCTACATCCCTAAAAGACTCTACTCCTTGAGAACAAAGACAGTCTAATTCATCTCTGCATGCCCAGGCTGTGGTCTAGGGTGGACACTGTAAAAACAACACCCACACTGAAGCTGGTCGAATGATAAGGAGGGAGTATAAGAGAAAAAATTCCAAAACACACCTCCAGGCCATGAAGTGGTCACTCTGTTCATAACAACAAGCTGCCCCAAGCACCTGCCACCTTGGTGTTGTATAGACTTTGTGTTCACTGGCTACAGCTGAGAAACCATGTGTGTCCAACAATTGCACCATACTAGTTTTTGGAGAAATTCCAGTTCTACAGAGCCATGATTCAATTTCCTCTCCACTTTTATTGACGATACTTTCAAATAGTTTTGTTTTGTTTCCCAAGGGGAAGTGCTCTCTCAATGAGTCAGCTGGATATTGTCGAGGCAGGCAACAGTCTAAGTCTGCTTCGTTTGACTTCATTCTTCTGTCTGCCAGAACCTATTAATCCAAAGCACCAGCCTAAAGAAACAGGTCCACTTTTGTGTGTTTCATCCCCTTTCCTTAGCTCAGATTTACTGGACTGGGAAGGTGGCTCAGTTGGCAAGTGGCTAGCCACGCAAGCATGAGGACCTGAGTTCAGAACCAGAGACACCACACACAAAGCCAGGCACAGTGGCATGTGCCCATAGTCCTAGCACTGTGGGGTTGAGGGAGCAGGGGTGGGATGTGGCTTTGGAGACAGATGGATTCTGGAAGCTTGTCAATTGGATGAGTTTCAGTTTTAATAAGCGATTTTGTTTAAAAAGATAAATGTGAGGGCTGGAAAGATGGCTCAGTGGTTAAGAGCATTTACTGCTCTTACAGCAACCCCAGGTTCAGCTCCCAACATCCACATAGTGGTACACAACCACCTTTAACTCCAGTTCTAGGGGGATTAGATGCCTTCTTCTGACCTGGGGGAACCAAACATACATGTGGTGCCTGTGGTGATATTTTGTTTGTGCTCTAACAAGTCAAGCTTGCGTGGAAATCAGAGTGCGCAGCTAGCCACTACTTAACCATAGAAGCTGGGCAGTGGTGGCACACACCTTTAATCCCAACACTAGGGAGGAGGAAATAGGAAGGGATATGGCTGGGCAGAGAGAAGAATATAAGGCGGGCAGAGACAGGAGTTGCCCCCTTTCAGACTGAGGACTTGGTGGGATAAGAAGTGGCTGTGGCTTGCTCCTTTGTCTCTCTGATCTTTCAGTATTTATCCCATATCTGACTCCAGGTTTTTATTATTAAGACCAATTAGACTTCACACTATAGGTGCCCAAACATACATGCTAGCAAGACACTCAAATAATAAAATAAAATAAATAAATCAAAAAAGAATGTGGATGGGTCAGAGAGATGGCTCAGCAAATAAAGGTACTTGTTGCCAAGCCTAAAGTCCTGAGTTCGATTCCTGGTGTGTATACAAGGTGAAAAGAAAGAACCAACGCCTGCAAGTTGTCTTGTGATCTCCACACACATGTTGTAGCACATGTATATATGCACACATAATTAATCTAATAAAAATAAATAAATAAAGGTGAAGTGCAATGTAGGAGACACACCTGATGTCTGTCTTTGACCACATTTATGTGCACACACATGCATGCATGCATACTCACCCCCCACCCACACACCAAAAAATGTTATTGATCATTTAATGTGAACCAGACTACATGCTTAGAAAACATATTAAGAAGAGACATGACACATGGCTTCAGCCTCAGAAACTGCAAAGACTGTGAACAAATGTGGAGCTATAAGTGCAGTGCAGTAAGAAAATACCTAAAACAGAGGAACATGGGCCAGACATGGTGGTGCATGCCTTTGACCCTAGCACTTAAAAGGCAGAGGCACATGGATCTCTTTGAGATTCAGACTGAATTCCAAGTCCATTCTTTTAAAGTAATAGATATAGAGCACAAATTCAATTAGCAATACAACTCTATTCTCTGAAAGGAGGAACGTGAGCTGGGTCATTTGGTATAATGTTGAATACTTCCTTTCTAGCAAGGCTTTCCTCTGCCTTCTCAGCTCCTGGAAGGTTCTTTCTGGTGAATCATCAATACCAGGTGGCTATAACTGGAGTGGAAGAGACAACCTCCACTGTACTTACCTGGATAAACTTTGGCCTTGGCTAAGCCAAAGGCTACAAACTTCTTCGCTACTTTATCTGGTCTTTTGCATGGGTTCCCAGGATCAAAGTAGAATCATCAAAGCTTGCACAGTTAGTGTCTTTACCTGTTCAAGCATCTCCTCAGTGCCCTCAAAGTCCTATTTTTGGAGAGTAAATATACTTAAAATAACAAGATATCTCCCTGAAAACTATAAGAAGGAATCAAGAGAAGAAACGTCCAGTCTCATCTCATGCTTACTCCAAACCTGCTCTACTTGAGTGTGAAGGTCTCACCAGAACTTATGATATATGAACTTTGAGTATATGCACTGTACTACTTATGTTGATGACTCCCAATTTTGTTTCTTCAGCCTTCACCTTCATTCCAAGTACCTACTTGGATGGTTTCACTTAGTCAACAAGAAATCTTCGTATCTACAAAACATAACAATTCCATGTTTTATGTCTCTCACCAAAATAGATGTTCTTCCTTTATTCTTTTTTGTTTTGTTTATTTGTTTTTTTTTTAAAGACAGGGTTTCTCTGTAGCTTTGGAGCCTGTCCTGGAACTTACTCTTGTAGATCAGGCAGGTCTTGAACTCACAGAGATCCGCCCACCTCTGCCTCCCAAGTGCTGGGATTAAAGGCATGTGCCACCACCACTTGGCCCTCTTCCTTTATTTTTTTTTAATTCAGTAAATGTCATGCCATCAACCCAGCCCAAACTCTAGTACTTAGTTATCTCCCATCCCTTTTCCTCACCCCAGCACAAAATCCATCAGGTACATTAAACTCTACCTCCGAACCACATCCCAAATCTATCCACACTTACATAGACATCAACCCAAAGGCAACACCATTTCTACTTTAGTCTCCATTTCCATTTTTGCCCATTCTATGTTCCTTCTTCAAATAACTAGAGTAATCATGTATGACACTTTCACACATTCAACAAACATTTATCGAGAGCATACGGAACCAGATACACAGTAGAGCAAAGTAGTAGACCTTCATGTCCATGGACTTACATTCCAGGAGAGGAACACTACAAAGGTAAAAAAGTTGTAAGGATGAAACTAAAAATCAAATGTGATAAACAAAGATAGTTGCCCCTTCCACAAAAGTTTTGGTTTTGTAGCATATTTACACTAAAATCCAAATACTTCAACTTGTTACAATGTTTCGAGATCTGGTTTGTTTGCCCCTCCAAGCTTATCCAAGCTTAGCTCCAGAGATTTTCTTTTCTTTCTCTGCCCCCCCTCCTTTTTTTCTTTTTCTCTTTCCTTCTTTCTGTGGTACTGGAGAGCAACTCAGATCCTGGCTTCTGTTCTAACAATGTCTCAGTCCCTTTCCCTTCTTCAGAACCGTTTCCTCTTATCTGGAATGCTGTTCCCATGTCTAAGAAAAATGGCCCCTCTCAGTTCAAACATTTGATTGAACTGGACCCTCCACCCCATCTCTGTCCATCAAACCTTTTAATTTCCTTCTCAGCACTTTTCATTTCCCTAAGTTACAGTAACGTTGGTTAATAGTATCTCTGTTCTCGCTAGACTGTGACCTTAAGTGCAAGAATCTTGGCGTGTCGCTCACCAAACTATCCCTAAAAGTCTAGAATACTCCCTCGCACAAGAATGGTCTATACTGTGAGAAAATTTACAACTCAATCTTTCACCACGCCTGCCGCAGCCAGGCTCCGCCTCCTGGAGCTACTTCCGCCTACGGCCTCTCCGGAAGCAGTCGCGGACAGGAAGTCGTATGCACAGGCGCTGTGGGGCTGCGGGGCACTCTGGGTAAAAATGGATGCCTATGATCTATTTCGCCGGCTCGGAGCCGGCGCCAAGTTCGACGTGAAGCGGTTCTCGGCAGACGCTGCTCGATTCCAGGTGCTTATTGTACACGGGGAGCCAAGTACCCGGGAAGGGGCGGGGTCCTTAGAATGAGACCGCTGCCAGTGGGTCAGCGGGTGCGCTGGATCCCGGAAGCCTGGCTCCGACCACCCCCGGCTTTTCCCTTCTCTGGGGTTCAGCTTGACCTCAGACCTACCCTAGACTTCCGAATGATTGTTTTCCGAACCCTGGTCGACTCAGTTGAGCCTGGCACGGACACTTTTGTTGCCGGGCTCTTTAATTACAAAGTTAGAATCCTTTCAAAGGCCCCTTCTCAGAAACTAGAGAAAAGGAATTTCGAAAAAAGCCTACCCAGGTCTGACTTAGCGTGCAGATAGCTGTAATGTATTGGACACGGTTCTTTTCAGCGTTCCAACCAGCGGCATTTTAAGTAACCAACCAGAAGAACGGTGTTGAGATGCGGGGAGGGGAGTGTCTTAGAGAAGTAGTGAGCCCGAAGGGCAGTGAGTTGGGTCTCATTTGTGGAACATTTTGAACATAAACCTTATTGTAAAAGAGCAGAACCTTTGTGAAAGGCGATGTCTGAGTTTCTTCGTCCTGACTGCAGTGATGGTTAAATTGTTGGTGTGAGGGTGAAGTAGTTTAATATCTTATCAACGTTTGACATGCAGTAAATGTAAGTATTCTTGCTGTCGTTGTTACTATAAGGAGGATAGAGAAAGATGTAGTTTTTTTTGTTTAGTTATATTCCATTTGCCTAAACACCCTACACAACAGATTCTTGGTTGAAAGGGTTAAGATGATGAATTACTGAACCCATGTCCTCCGTGCTGATAGTCATGTTGGATGAAAACAGCACTATTCTGTCCATAGATCTCATTTAAAATTTGGGGGGTTTTAGGTAGGAAAAAGGAAATGCGATCCTGATTCTTTGGAGGTACTGCAAGGACTAGATTTCTTCGGAAACAAGAAGTCTGTCTCAGATGAGTGTGGAGCATTACAAACACACCAGGAGCTCCAACATGAGGAGAAAACAGAGGGGGATCTGTTGGAGAGAAGTAAGGAGCCCAGGAAGAAGAAGAGAAAGAAGATGGTTTCAGGTTAGTGTTGCCTTTCTGTTGTTGTTGTTTTTCAGTTGCAGAATAATGCAAGCTTGTAAGTTAGACAACACATACCCATTCCTCTGTTGATGACATTTGGATTCTATCTAGGTACTGGCTATTAATTGCTACTAAGATACGCATAGCATAGCCTTTTGTACAGGTGTTTCTATCTCTGTAGAGTAATAATCCCCAAGTGGAGGCACTCTATGTAAGGGTAGGCACACTTGCTTTGAATAGATACCACAAAATGACTTCCACACCTTTGTCAGTACTGAGTTTTTGATTTAGGACGAAGATTCCCAGGTGCTGGGGTTGGAGGCCAGCAAGGTGAGACAGCAGATATTGCCACAGAAGCCTTGTGACCTTAGTTTGATCCCCAGAACCCATGTAAAGGTGGAAGGATAGAACTGACTCCACAGTATTTTCCTCTGACCTCTACACACATGCTGTGGCAAACCCCTCTCCCCCTGCCAATAATAATACATTTCATTAAAACCAAGTCTGGGATTACAGGCATGAGTATCACATCTGACCTAGCATTATTATTTGTCTTAATGTTTTTTGTCAATCTACTTAGTGAAACTTCTAATTTAGATTTTATTATTATTGTTATTATTATTTTGAGACAAGTCTGTACCCTAGGTTGCCTTTTAACTTTCTTTTATAGTTAAGAGTGACCCTGAACACTTGCTCATTTTACCTCCATCTCCCAAGTTCTGTCATCTTTTTAGATATGATCCATCACCTGGTTTTAAGCTGTGCTGAGGTTTGAACCAAGGGCTTTATACTGCTCACTGAGCTGTAGCCCCCCCCCCTTTTTGTTTTTTTCGAGACAGGGTTTCTCTGTAGCTTTGGAGTCTGTCCTGGAACTAGCTCTTGTAGACCAGGCTGGTCTCGAACTCACAGAGATCCGCCTGCCTCTGCCTCC